>ML866775.1:0-16226 GCA_009831015.1 Picea engelmannii
GTAGAGGCATGTTCTTTCCGTGGGAAGAAAGGCCATCATGTGACATCTTGTTGGTAAAAGAAATCCACATGGAAAAATTGTTTTTAGAAGAGGAATGGAAAGAAGACTTCTCCAATCCAACAACAAAGTCAGAGGCACATGGAGAGGATTATGTCAGGAAGCCCTTGTATTAGTTGTAGGTTCAATTGCACTTGTGCATGTCTTTCTTAATGATAGGCAGTTGAAGACACAAGGTTCATCTAGAGTTTGACCAAAAAAAATCCCAAGGCATTGACATATCAACCCTTGGCCAAATATTGAAGAAGATCTCACCCGAGAGTCCATGAGGATCAAAAATATCATTTGGTCTTGTGTCGATGAAAATGGAGGACTAATTGGAAAAAATTCCATTTGGGTTGGCATTCATACAATCCATTGGAAACTACTTAAAAATCAACAGTAGGAAACAAAAATACACATATTCCATTGACTCGTAAGTAACACATTATAGGACTATAATTACTGCAGCTTTATTATCTTCATCCCATCACCACAAACACACATTAAGTAATTCATTCATTAACAATAGTAGATCCTTGCTCTCTTATATATTTTCCCAGTGTAACATTACACAACGCCCCACACTTACTTTCGGGCTCTACTAATGGGATAGACTTATACTTACAACCAACGACATCACAAAACATAGGCTTAGAGAAATCTCAATGACAACAATACCCACAACTATCAAAACAAAAACCAATTGACTAACAAGCTAACTCTCTTTCTGTTGTCGTTGCCCTCCTTTTATCTGCTTCTCAAGTATCACTTTTAGTTTTTCCCCACTTAGTATTTTGACTGCTAGTCCCACACATTTCTGTCACCTGCATGTATTCCACAAAGCCTTTTTGCAATCATTGAAATCTCAACTACCTTGTCATCTCATCATCTTTATGCTCCATGTTCTCTCGTGCTGTTTGTAATAATCACTCGGGTAGATTTCCTTAAGATTGTTTTCTTGAGTTTGGCGTGCATGTAGTGTCTTCTTGATTTAAGGTGCACATCACAAAAATATATCATCTCACACTAACATAACTCAAATTGATGTGCATTAACAAAACTTGATCTGACACACATGCCTCGTGTCACCCTCGCATAACTGATTGAGTGTGCACAAAATTGGAATAGGTGTGCACAACTTCATTTGTGCATGTGCATGATATTTACCCAGCTTTGGGTGCCAATAATCTCCCACCACTATTATTTGGCTTGTCCTTGATCCAACTTCCTCATGGAGTGATTAATGCAACAGATGGAATCGTCTTCAAGATTTCTTGGATGAACCCCTTGAATTGGCACTTAGGCTCATTGAGGGTGCCTTGAAGTTCCTGGGTGAGTTGAAAAACTTCATTTGCATCAACTGTTGTGACCTGAGTAGCCTTCAAATCCATTGTTTCCATTTTATTGATCAAGGGGTCAGAAAAAACCTGTGTGTTTGCCAATTGAGTACAAAAGATTAAGGTATCATCGATTGCAATAGTGATGATCTCTGATATGCTTTGATTCTCATCCCAAGCTGAAATTATCTATTTTCTATTTGATGTAATGGTTGTCATCACAACTGTGCACTCACCTGGAGGCAGAGAAGCCAATCTACTCCTTTGTTGCACAACTTCAACTTCAGTTGCACAAAGGAAATCATGGAAATCAATTAATTCTAGGGGTGTTTGTAAATGGGTCAACAAGGTGAAGCTATGATCAACCACCCTCGAAAATTATTTCAATCTACTTCGCCCCTCTCAGACAATGACCTCTTCGTTTGCAATATTCTTTTGTAATTCTATCTCCGACGACATTAACTCTTGAATCCACACGCAAAGTTTTGTATTTTGAGATTTCATGAGATGCATACACTTAGTCACCACTCTAAGTTTTTGTGGTGTCAGGATCTCTGGTTGGGACTGCTCATTATTACACACTTGTGAGTAAGACTCATCTATAGAAGTGAATACATCAGTCTGACGAGATAGAAAGGCTTCATACTGTGCCTTACTTTTTGTATGTTTGTTAACCTCAACAAGATGCATTTGTTAGAGGGTTTTTCGGGAAGCTTCAATTTCCTTTCGTGCACTTGATTCTTGCTGCAATTAAGACCTACTGCCCCCATGGATGGATATTTTATGATTGAAATGAAGGTGTGGTTGTCTTCGTGGGAGAGATTTTGGTTTCTCTCTCCAAGTTCGTAGATCATGGTAGTCACCAATCCTTGCATTTTAGCAGTAGGGACCTGTGGCAGGTTGAAATTTTTCTTGGTCGAGTCAGAGGGGATCATGGTGAGTGGGATGACACTAAGAATTATTTTTTGTCTTGATTCTAGAGCATTGATGTATGGGGTTTCCAAGGGAATATATTATGGAGGTGAAGGTAGAGAAAGTTGTTGACCTAGAGTGTCCACCTTCCTCACCATATCATTTTGGAATTCTTTTTGTTTGTATAATTGAACGCGAAGTTCCTTCATCACTTTGTATATTTTTTGGCAAGAAGTTGGGGATCTTGTCTTTGATTTCTTCATGGTATTTGTGCCTCCATGTTTTCCAAAACTAGGCTAGAAATTCAACCAGACCAAGGGTGTTGAGAATTCTTCATTGATTGGGGTTTCCCATGAGGAGAGTGGATTTTCCTCTTCTATGCTTGGATTAAGGTCAATAGGGGGCGGGACTTGAGTTTTGGAAGAACACTTCCTTTTCTTGGTTTTCATTGCCTCTGCCTCATACCCACTACCACTTTGCATATTCTCATATGAATGAGGTGACCCCTAGTCCTTGGAACCTAACTTGTGGATTTTAGACACAAAAACCTTGTATTTATGCCGAGCCACAACCACGACCTACCTCTTCCCTTTGGAATTATTGGTCCTTGCTTCAAATTCATCTTGGACCTTAGAGAAGGGAGGCTAGTAGTCGAATGGACATACCTCCACACCATCCATGATGTCCCTTTCCATAATACAAAAAGGAATCTTGGCCTTTGTCTTATCATTGCCTGCATGGGGATAAATAAAAACATGATGAAAATCAAATTTAAATTCAATATAATCAACACAATTGTCAAAAAGTCACGCCAGGATGAAGACCCTTTCATCAGAAGCCACAATTAACTATGTGAACTAATGGTGGAAGGTTTTGGCGACTGTTTCTTGGACCTCATGATTCTTGGAATGTTGGAGAGTCAGGAACCCACGGGAAACGAACAAGGGGGTGCCTTTCATGTTTACTTCAAATCTTGGTGGTGGCTTCCACAACACCATGCCCAACAAAATAATGACCCAACTATAATGAAATTATTTTCCCCAATATTGAGCATCAAGACAATCATTGATGAAATCATTGAGAAACTATTGAGCTCAGGACATTTTATTTCCTCCAACACATCTCTCCATCGTGAGGACCACCCTGAGAGTGCATTCGTCTTTTTGACATTTGCAGAAGAGCTTGCAAGGAACAAATTGTATCGAAAACCAGACTACTAAGTTATTAATCTTGAGGATGATTAGCCCCTCTTTCCCTCGATGTGTGCCAAATCAATCACAAACCTCCTCCTGAGCAATGTCTTTTGTTTTAAGGGTAATTTTTGGATCTTCACTAGAAATGGGAAGGCCCAAAATCTGGTGCATTGTGTCTTGATCAATAGGGTAGGATTTTTCCAACCATAGGTACCCCCCATGCATCATGGTGAGGAGGAAGTGGACAAAAGCATGGATAGCTAGGGCACGACCGAAATGAAGACATTTGAGTAAGGTAAGAATTCTAGATTTCCTTAAAGTCCTTTCCCATTCTTGGGTCACTGGTCATTCGATACCACCTTCGTTTCAGATGACCTATGTATATTTCCCACATTGTAACTCAGGGAACTGACTAGAGTCCCTCTTGTTATAATTGGCACATTTTAGCAGAGAAACCTTCAAAAAACATCAACCCTTCAAACTATACACCACATGGCAGCACTGGATCGAGAATTGCTTGTTCCTTCATGGCCTTAGACTTTGGTTGTGCTTGGGGTTTGCTTGAGGATTCCATGTTAGATAGAGTGATTATGTTATGAGATCCCACAACTAGCTAATTGAGTTATGCACTTATTTCCACCAACACCTTGCTAAGATAGAAATGGGAGAGCGCTCTCAGACTTGGGAAAGAAATAATGAGAGAGAACACTCCACTTATCCTCAATATAATGAAGCTATAATGGTGCCTAATTTCATTGAACATGAACTACTTTCTAGTCCCTCCCATGAGTTGTCTGGTATCACCTTTCATCTAAATCGTCAAAGACATTGTGCTGTACATTGATCAGTTGCCATAGCCTTAAAGTCGAGATTTACACCAAACATTCAAATTAACTCCTCCTTTATTCTAAATTGGGAAAATCGTCCTCCTATTAGCAACATTAATGATCTCATTTTCTTGAAATTGAATGAAGTTGGCGTGGTGTAACTTCCTATCATATTGACCATTACTATTACAAATCTTTGGTTGTCATTGTATCATGTGGGATGATAATGATATAGATGACTTTGTGCATGCCCAAGTCTTATTGTTTGGGGGTGTCATGCATGCTTCCTACACACCCCTAGATTAGTTCACCCTTGGTTAATTAGTCGCAGTGACCCCTGGTGGGTTGTAGTGTCTCTTCACACATGTCCATCCGGTAAGTTGTCTCCACTAAGGGACTGGGCTTGGAATTTTTGGACCTCGCAGCATATGGTGTAGCCAAATCCATCCTTCACGCAGGTGGCTCCCTTAATTGTCCTGTATAAAATTGAGGAACCAAGGAAATAGTGTTACTCCTCGACAGTTGTGTGCCCCATTTCACTACTTGGCTATCCACCACCTCTCACAAGAACACATGTATTGATGAAAATCTATGTCTGGTATAAATATTTTCCTCATTGAATCTTCCATGGCTTCCCACTCATGAGGAGGTTCTTGATGCACTTCCCACCATTGTGCAGGTATTCCTATTAGTATTGTATCGAGGGAGCAGACTTGGTGGTGTTCGGTAATGTGATGCATCCATGCAATAAATGCATCCATTGGATCTGACCCGTCGAACTGGTAGGTTCCAAATGCCTCTTCATGCACCTAGATGGTAATGCATGCACACCTTCTTGTTGAAAATTCATAAATATTATTCTTCCACCTTTCCATGGCATCGTTAGAATCAATATCATATGAATTCATGCTCCAACTCAACTCCCCATCCACCATGGGATTGAAATAATCTTCCTTTCACCTTGTGATATTGTAGATATTCTCAATAATCAATCTCTTCACATCCTCATCTATCAACTAATTGTACATGTCCCCTTAATTAGGATCTAAAAGTGCGATCATGCATGGGATGTCAGTCTCAAATGACATTTTTCACTTATTCAAATTCAACACTGCATTAATTCCGAAGCCCCATTCAATGTCAAGTTGTTGGTTGTGGAGCATGATTATCTTCTTGATTAAGAGGTCTTTGTTTTCAGTCGTGTTTATACCCCATGAATACTTTACAACCTTGAAGAATGTACACTCCTCCATGCAGTGGGTGCTTTCCCTTCCCGTGGGGTCCGGGGGCAAGCAGGCCCTCGACAAGGGTTTGGGGGGTAGCGTTCCCCGATGGGGGTTCATGGGCGAAGCCCCTGAAGGAAAAATTTCCTTGTAAATGTATATTGTAATTTCATATTAAATATGTACCATTCATTATAAGGTCGCATATATGATGGTAGAAGTTATGTTAGGGTTTTTTTCCCTAGAAGACAACCCTCTTTTATGAGGGAAATATATTTCGGCTAGGTATTATTGTGAATTTTGTATTGTGAGTGAGGAGACTGTGAGAGAAAGAAGAGGAAGTTACAATGGGTGTGTTGTAGGTTGTATCCCTTTATTTTTTTGATAATAAAAAGGAAGGACTTGGAAATTTCTCTGGTGGATGTATCCCACACTGGGTGAACCATGTATATATGTGTCTCTATTGTATTGTGTATCTTCTGTGTTTTATTTCTGCATTTGTTTTATTGTTTCGTGATCCCGTTTTACCAACAAATGGTATCAGAGTGAAAGGTAACTTGCAGGAAAAGAGGGCTCCTGGTTCGAGTGGGAGAAATGGCAGAAGATGGAAAGTTTAGGGTCGAGAAATTTAATGGCCAAAACTACTAGTTATGAAATATGAAAATGGAAGATTATTTATCTCAGAAGGATCTATTCCTACCATTGGGTTGAATAGAAAAGAAGCTGACGACCATGAAGGATGAAGAATGGGAGTTTCTTGACAGAAATCCACTAGGAACGATACGGTTGAGCCTAGCAGTGTCGATGGATTTCAATATTTCAAAAGAAAAGAAAATGAAGGAGTTGATTCACGCATTGGATAAACTGTATGAAAAACCCTCGACGTCCAATAAGGTATTTCTAATGAAGATATTATTTAATATGAATATGTCAGAAGGTGGGTTTATTGCAGATCATTTAAATGAATTTAATACGGTTACTAATCATCTAAATTATGTAAAAGTGGACATTGATTATGAGGTTAGGGCTCTTCTAATCTTGCGCTCATTTCCAGAAAGTTGGAATGGCTTGGTCATGGCTGTAAGTAACTATGTATCTAGTTCAAACACTTTAAAATTTGATGATGTTGTTGGTATTATCCTTAGTGAGGAAATGTGACGAAAAATCACAGGTGAGACATCAGGTAATGTGTTAAACATGGATAATACGGGAAGACAAAAGGATAGAGTAAAGGGCTCAGGAAATCGCGGGAATTCTAGGAAGGGAAGATCCAAATCCACACTGGGAAAGATAGAGTGGTGGAATTGTGGGAATAAAGGACATCTGAAGAAAGACTGTAGAGCTCCAAAGAAACAAAGAGATGGACACCAGGAGAAAAATCAAGACGCAAATGTAACAGGTGATGTGTTACAAGATGCTTTGATTCTTTCTGTAGATAATATTTTTGAGTCTTGGGTAGTAGATTCAGGGGCTTCATTTCATGCCACATCCCATAGGAAACATTTTCTAGATTATGTTCAAGGTGATTTTGGCCAGGTTCATTTGGGTGATGATCCACCATGAAAAATTGTTGGAATGGGAGAGGTAAAAATAAAGCAAAGGAATGGAAACCAATGGTTGTTGAAAGAGGTAAGACATGTTCCATATCTAAGAAAAAATCTGATTTCAACAAGGCAGATGGAAAGTGAATTTTGTATATCCATATTTATAGATAGGGTGTGGAAGGTCACCAAAGGATCATTAGTGATAGAAAAAGGAGAGAAGGTAGGTACATTTTATTTATGTACTGGTAATTCTGACTCTTTTATCTCTTTAGATTCTATAGGAGTGGATACAACACTATGGAATCATAGGCTTGGACACATGAGTGAGAAGGGGATGCATATACTTCACAATTTTTTTTTTTCCAAATCTTAAACAAATTGATTTGGATTTCCGTGAGCATTGTGTTTATGGAAAACATAAGAGAGTCAAATTTCTCAGAGTCAGAAAAGAAAATAAGAGTGAAAGGCTAGGGCTTGTGCATAAATATGTATGGTGACCAACTCAGGTATCATCTCTTGGTGGATCTCATTATTATGTTACTTTTATTGATGATGCAACTAGAAAAACTTGGGTTTATTGCATTCAACAAAAATATGATGCTTTTGATACTTTTAGGAAATGGAAATCTTTGGTTGAGAATGAGACAAGAAAAAGGTTGAAGTGTCTCTTATCAGACAAAGGATGTGAATATTTCAACAAGGATTTTGATGATTACTATTCATACCATGGGATTCATCAATAGAAGACAGTTCTAGAAAAACCACAAGAACATGGTGTGTCAAAAA
The DNA here is from genome assembly GCA_009831015.1 of Picea engelmannii. Classification (NCBI taxonomy): domain Eukaryota; kingdom Viridiplantae; phylum Streptophyta; class Pinopsida; order Pinales; family Pinaceae; genus Picea; species Picea engelmannii. The sequence goes on from ML866775.1 coordinate 7,862, forward strand.
GTATGAGCATGACAATCATGGAGCATGCAAGGAGTATGAGACCACATGTTGGCTTTCCCTTACATTTCTAGGAAGATGTTGTAGATATTATTGTTTACTTAATAAATAAAGGACCTTCAAGCTCTTTGGATGGTGGAATTCCAGAGGAGGCATGGATAGGTAAAAAGGTAAACTATTATTTTTTGAAGAATTTCGATTGTGAAGCATTTTTCCATATTGATAAAGAAAATAGAACAAAGCTTGAGGAAAAATCCAAGAAGTGTACCTTTATTGGATATGGTGTTAATGATTTTGGTTATCAATTATGAGATTATGAAAATCAAAAAATCATTAAGAGTAGAGATGTCATATTCAATGAGAAGGTCATGTACAAAGATCAGTTGCAGGGAAAGATACAAGAAAAATAAAAACTGGAATACACAGTGCTTGATGAGATCACTGAAAAATAAATTCCAAAGGTACCAAAAAATAAAAATGTACAACAATAGGAGAAACATCTACCTCAAACTCTTGCAAGTGTTGTTAAAATATCTACCAGGTTGAGTAGACCCCCTGAATGATACTCTCCTTTATTGTTTTATTTATTCTTGACTGATTATGGTGAACCAAAATGTTATGAAGAGGCAATGCAGGTAGAAACTAAAAAGAAGTGGGAGCAAGGCATGAAAGAGGAAATGGATTCCTTGGTAAATAAATAGACTTGGGATTTGGTTTAGTTTCTTGCAGGAAAAAGAGCATTGCGGAATAAATGGGTTTACAAGTTGAAGGAAGAAGATGGATGCAAAAGTGGTAAAAGCCTAGAGTTATTGTAAAGGGGTTTGCACAAAATAAATGTATAGATTTTGATGAAATGTTTTCTCATGTTAAAATGACTTCAATTAGGACTATTTTAAGCCTTGTGGAATTAGAAGATTTATATCTTGATCAGTTACATGTAAAAACAACTTTTCTCCATGGGGATTTGGAAGAAGAGATTTATATGCAACAACCATAGGGGTATGATGTAAAAGGGGAGGAAAATTTGGTATGCAGGTTGAAGAAGAGATTGTATGGTCTAAATAAAGATTTAATACAATGGTATTTGAAGTTTTCCAGGTTTATGACAGAACAATGTTATAGTAGATTTCATTCTGATCACTATGTTTATTTTAAAAAGCTAGAAAATGGAAGCTATATTATCTTGCTATTGTATGTAGATGACATGCTTGTTGCATGGTATAATATGCAGGATATAAATGTGTTCAATAAGAAATTACCTAATTCATTTGCGATGAAGGATTTGGGTGTTGCAAAGAAAATCCTTGGAATGAGAATAACAAGAGACGGGAAAAATCACAAATTGACATTGTTTCAGGCTGAGTACATAGAGAAGGTGTTGAAGAGGTTTAGAATGCAGAATGAAAAACTAGTTAGTACACCTTTGGCCAGCCATTTCAAATTAACTAAGGAAATTTTTCCCAAGACACGTGAGGAGATAGAATACATGTCCATGGTCCCTTGTTCATTAGCAATTGGCAGCTTGATGTATGCGATGGTTTTCACAAGACCATATATTGCACATGCAGTGGGAGTTGTGAGTAGGTATATGAAAAATCCAGGTAAAGAACATTGGGAGGCAGTAAAGTGTATTCTCAGGTTGTTTGAGAGGTAGTTCTTCTCATGCATTATGTTTTGAAGGTCCAGACACTGTTCTACAAGGATATGTTGATTCAAATATGGTAGGTGATAAAGATAGGAGGAGGAGCACCACAGAGTATTTTTTTACTGTAGGTGGAACAACAATAAGTTGGATTTAGGAACTGCAAAATGTTTTTGCACTTTCAACAACAAAGTTAGAGTATGTTACATTTACAGAGGATAGTAAAGAGATGATTTGGTTACAAAGGTTTATGGAGGAATTCGGAAAGAAGCAAGAGAATAGTAGGTTGTATTGTGATAGCGAGAGTGTCATTCATCTTGCAAAGAACTCATCCTTTCACTCAAATACTAAGAATATACAGTTGAGTTACCATTTCATATGATCCGTTTTGGAAGATGGATATTTGAAGTTGGAAAAGATACACACTAGCCAGAATCTTGCAGATGTGTTAACAAAGGGAGTAACCAGGGAGAAACTGAGTTCCTGCTCAGTTTCAGTTGGTCTTCAAGCATGAAGGTGAATATGAGAAATTTTCCAGGTCCAAGAAGGATCATAGTCCAGCATATACAATAGCGGTGGATTTGTTGAGATCAGTCTCCAAGTGGGAGATTGTTGGTTGTGGAGCTTGATTATCTTCCTGATTCAGAGGTCTTTGTTTTCAGTCATGTTTATACCCCATGAAGACTTTACACCCTGGAAGAATGTACACTTCTCCACACGGGGGAGTGCAAGGAGGCTTTCCCCCCCTCCTCAGGGATGGGGGGGGTAATCCACCCGAATGGGGGGTCCTAGGGAAAGTAGGACCACGATGGGGGTTCGGGGGACAACGTTCCTTGATGGGGGTTCAGGGGCGAATCCCCTGAAGTAAAAATTGCCTTGTAAATGTATACTATAAGTTCATAGTAAATATGGATCATTCATTATAAGGTCACAGATATGATGGTAGAATTTATGTTAGGGTTTTTTTCCCTAGAAGGCAACCCTCTTTTATGAGGGAAATGTATTGTGGCTAGTATTATTGTGAATATTGTATTTTGAGAGAGGAGACTGTGAGAGAAAGAAGAGGAAGTTACAACGGGTGTATTGTAGGTTGTATCCCATCATTTTCTAGATAATAAAAAGGAAGCACCTAGAAATTTCTTTGGTGGATGTATCCCACACTGGGTGAACCATGTATATCTTTGTCTCTATTGTATTGTGTATCTTTTGTGTTTTATTTTCACATTTTATTATTTTTGGATCATAATCATCGATAATCTCTATTACTTCAAAGTCAGCCTTCATCCTCACCCCTTCTATGTTTACTTCAACTTGCTCCAATTGTCCTATAGGATAGATCTTGTATTGATTTTCCAACCGAAGTTGGATGGGTGACCAAACCAAACTTGGTTTACCCATCAATTCCCATGACTTCTTCAGTAGGATGTTCACGTCAGAACCCAAATCCAACATGACGCCATCCATTTCATAACTCCCAAGTTCAGTTGTCATATTGAATTCTCTGCCTGCACATTTATTATTATTGACCTGACACATATCCCTTTCTGATAGGGGGACAATATAGCTCTCTTTGTCCCTTTCTTTCCCATGAATGTTGCCAACATGTGTGTCATCTTTCTTTCATCATCAATATCATTCAACAATATCAAACAATAATGTAAGAAGTTACTTACTTGATTCTTAGTCTTTGTTTCATGACCCAAGTCATGTAGTTCCTCTTCACGTGTTGTGAACTTCATATCCTCATACGCATGCTCCTCGATTTCTCTTTTTTCGGTGCATCGAATCTCTTCTTTTCTATGTTCTTCTTCCAATGACCTCTACGTCGTGCCTTGAATTTCGTCGTGCATGCAAGCTTCCTCCAAAGACCTTTGTGTGGTGCATTGAAATTCTTGACGGGTGAGGGCCTCTTCCTGTCACCTCTATGTCACTTGTTAAACTTCATCATGGTTCCATGCATCCTCAAGAAGTCATTGTGTCACACATTGTATCTCTTCTGATGATCTTTCTTCCTCTATGGCCCTCTGTGCGTCGCATAGAAATTTATACCGTCGAGTGGCATCAAACTTAGGAGAGGTTTGTGTCTCCTTTATTATCTTCCCCTTCATCCTTTGACTCGAGATTTATCCATGTTGGAATTCCATTCCCATCTTTAGTCCTCTACAGTTTATCATATGGACATCAACTTCATCATTATACTTCTTGTTTCTGCATGGATTTGCAGTCACCATATTTCAATGTGTCTTCTTCTCTTCATGTTTAAAAAAGTTGATAAAATCCTCTATAACATGCTCTGGGTTTTAGAAGTACCCACAGAGAGTGCATGATTTGGTACAAAATATTGATACATGGACAATTTCTCCACAGTTAAAATAGGTGGGGTGTCTACCTCACCCACCTCCATATCCCCGTCCGCGACTATGTCCATAGTCACCTCTGGGATCTCCCTGATAGCCACCTCTCTCGGCACCGCCACAATCACTACCATTTTGTTCCTCTTAAACCTGAAATACACTGTGGTTATGGTATTACATTAGCTAGAGTGACCGATGGTTGTTCACATTGTGTCCTACAGACTTTCATAATTCACAGAACAGAGTATGATGCGTCTTCTGATATTTCTCCAATGTTAGCCAGAGGGGTAGTACATGGCCCCACTGTCAGAATTTTTTGCACCATTTTGTCTGTTGTGTTGGTTTTGTCACTTGGGTGAGAAAAACAACAACACTTTCATGTATAGATGATCCTGCTAAACAAGACATTAGTTTGTGAGTGGGTTAAACAAGCCAAACACATGTATAAACAAATGAATAAACTTAAAAAACTAAGAAATAAAAGTTAGAAAGCATGAGAAACTTAGAACCATAAAAATCAACCAATGACCAACATAATGCTACCAATGGATCAATAGATTAGTAGGAAAAATACCGTAGAGAAAAATTATGACTTATGAGTCCCCTCTTCCTCCTTGGGAGGGGTCTTGAGTTCCCTATTAGAAAGCTCTTCATACAATGGAAGAAAATGGAAAATGGTGAAGAACAACAATGCCTATTCCCTCAAGAGGTGAGTGGAATGGACTATTGCAATGATTCTTGAAGGCTCCAAAGAGAAAAGAGGATTCTCAAAGGAGAATTCTTGCAGCATAACAATACTATGAAGATCTTGGTTTCTTAGTGCACCCATGGCTCTTATTTATAACATTTATTCAAGGAAAAATGTAATTTTTTCTTGGTGTGAACAAGGGGCCTTTTAGGGCACCCTCTAGTCCTTGACCAGCCCCCCATTCATATTTCCCTCAGATATGAAGGTCAAATTGTGTTGAGAGCTGGTCCATAAGTGGTTGAGGGGCCGAAAAGATCCATAAATGTGTCGTTCATAGAAGTGTGTGAATTTTTATCGTACACAATCGTTCACTTGGATCATTTTGTGCTCTAAGGGATTTGTTGCCCCACGCACATTGCGCATTGTGCACACACTTCCTTTGGTGAATTTGCAAATGTCAATGTTTTACCCAATTGTATAGTTTTTTCCTTTTAAATGCATTTCAGTGCTGCAAATGAACTAATTGTTGTTGGCATTGTTGTGTTTCTGTAACCATTTTCATGCAATGTTGTGGACGATATTTTAGTGATAACAGATGCCCCCTGATGTGTGAGGTTAGGAGCATATGTATAGCCGAAATACATCAATGTTTATTTTACTAAGAGTTCCATTGTAATGATGAGTGTTGATAGGAACTACAAGAGCGATCCATCAGAGGGAGAGGGAAAACGGTGGGACCCAAACCTTTCTCTAGGGAGAAAGAAAATAAAATTTGTGTACAAATGAGGCGGGCATTCCCCATGCTCATGTCATGTAACCGGAATGTGATACTGTAACTGAAGATGGATGTTGATGTAGATAATTGTAGTGCCCTCAAGGGTGGTTGATAACGACATATGATTGTTCTGAATGGTGAACATACTATGAAATGAGGTAAGGACGTCTGTAAGAAGTCTCAATGACTCATAGGCATTAATGGCCTAATGGATTCAGAGGTCTTCAGATGGTATGAAACAACTACAATAGTTGTATAGTAAGACCCACCGTAACATGAGAGTTTGTTGAAGTTGAATGTTATGGGGGTCAATGGAATCAGTGAGCAATGATGATTCTCTTTGTGTCGTCTGAGACTCCTCATTGTAAAGGTAATGAGAGTCAAGATACTGTTTCCCTTCTGGAAATTACGTTGATGTCGACAAAAAGGGAGAAGTGACTCCCAGAAGAAAAGGGATTCATTAAATCCACTGAGATGAGATCAGATATGGACAAGTAACATGAACAAAGTCAAGATGTGGTGAGACTCAAGACTGCCCTTGGTTGGGGAATTTTGAAGGATGAGTGGCAGCAACTGCAAAACTGTATCTAGTGTCAGTGGGACAACTAGATATGGGGTTAAATTGTGCTAGAGGCTAACAAAGTGGACAAACTCAGAGATCACGGGTACATGGATTTAGGATACTCGCAGTTCATGAACGATTTCGAAATGAAAAAAGAGGGAATTCCCCAACCAAGGGAGATGTTGAAACGAAGTTTAATTTTTCTACCCTTTAAAAATGAAGCTTCATATTTTCCTAAGTCATGGAGTCGCCCTTAGTCCAAAAAAAAAGAAGGGAGGCAGAGTCTTTCTTTCCTTTTCGGGTTTCGAAATTTGGATTTTCTCGAGGTATGATCTTCAACCATCCCATTTTCTCGATGTCGAAATCTTGAAACCGTTTAACATATTAAAAAATTAAAAAAAAGGGGGGCAGGAGGGGGAACAAATGTTACATTTTCTGTCTCTTTCCACAAAGTAATCTTGAATCCGTAATGAATTAAACTCCTAAACACAATCATCTTTCCCTTAGTCTTTCACGATTCAAGTTTCTTTCTACTAAAGTGTTTTCAAACTCTCAACCTTCGAACTCCCGATCCTCGATTTTCCGAAAAGTAAAAGTAAAAAATAATTATTCACTAATCTTGATTAATTAAAGCTTTAATACGAATGATTAGTGCCTCACTAATCCCATCTCAATTTTGCGATCCGGGGTTTGCTTATGACATATCTCCTAACAACAGGATCCCCGAAGTTTCGAAATGAGAAATCATGTTTTCTTTAAACAAAGTCTAAGATTAAGGTTAAGTTGTTTTCAAAACATGATTAGTGATAACTAAGATGCTTTTCGCATTTCGGGAATTGAGGAAGGCAACGATTTTCGAAATTCAAGTTTTGAAATCGTCGATATACGGTGGTATTAATAACGGATAAATGAAGATATTTTTTGACTCGAAAGCGTATCTCCAGGCATATCTTTCCATTAAAGCATTAATTTTTCATCGCATGTATCAGTACGCTCATCATAACATAAATTAAGGGTTAATAAAGGTCTTGTGTTTTGAACTTCATTCTTATCCTTTACATCTGTAGCAAATCACATTTATCCAGTTTTATACACATTTTCTCTGTAAACAGGTTTTTGGTCCAGTGCAAACATCATGGCACCTAAGAAGGCACCCAAGAAAAGCGAAGAAGTTGCAGAAAGCTCACGTCCAGATGGAGACGTTATATCTAATACAATACCGCATGCCATCGATAACATCAAATCCTGGAGGCATATTTTCAAAACTTTGAATTATGAAATTAAGAATTTCCCTCATGTTGCTGACAACAAACTCCGAGACATAGTGGAGTTTGATCTTCACAAAGTAGCTACATGGCCATGACTCATGACTTGTAACGACATGATCAGTTGGGACTTAGAGAGAATAGACGTGCAGACGAGAAGCATTATGGACAGCCAAGGGATCATCATTGGCTCTTTCAGACCGGAGCATATACAAGTAATGTATAAATTGTCTCCCAGTCCCAAGTATATTTATAATAAAGATTGCGTGAGTGATTTTCAAAAGAAAGAATGTTTTGAGTCAGACCAAATGTATCCTGTCATAATCAAAGATTGGTGGAGACACGAAGCAAAATTCAGGGCCGACACCCATGGTATTTACGCCATAGCCTAATTAAATGAGTATATGGTCTATGTGGCGATGATGTTATGTAGATTTTTCGGGAAGAAAATTCCTACCCATTTCCCTGCAGAATGGGTACCTCTTTTGCACGAGGCAACAAAAGGTTACAACTTCAATTGGGATAATATTTTATCCAATAACATAGTGAAAGAGGTCATGGAATATCAGACTGCAATATCCAAAGGCCGAGCAATAGCCTTTTATGTTAATGTTTTATGTTGATATTATAGTTCTTTGCATTTCATAAGATAAGAGCATAATAAGAACAAGATCACTGAGAAATACACATCCACAATAGACACATCATTTATCCTGGGAAACCCTCTAGGGGAAGAAAACCCAGCAAAACTTCCTTATCATAACTAGCTTATCAAAAGTTCAAGAGATAACTCAACCAATATAGAAAATCCTCCTCCAAGAGATGCGCCACCCTTCTTCTTCTCTCACCAACTTGAAATATCAACTTGCCTCATAAGAACATGAGCAAGTGAAGTGTGTGATAGAAGTGAGGCGCTAGCCTCTTATTTATACTAATCTAGCACGTGTGAAGAGTCACCATCTGGCAGGGCCGACCTCTCACACTAGGTGGGTAAATCCACCTTTAATTAAATCTGGCCCTTTCATTATAACTGCTGGGGCCGACTTCTTATTCTTTACATTATAATTGTCCGATGACCAATC
>ML866775.1:16326-37748 GCA_009831015.1 Picea engelmannii
CTCTCACCAACTTGAAATATCAACTTGCCTCATAAGAACATGAGCAAGTGAAGTGTGTGATAGAAGTGAGGCGCTAGCCTCTTATTTATACTAATCTGGCACGTGTGAAGAGTCACCATCTGGCAGGGCCGACCTCTCACACTAGGTGGGTAAATCCACCTTTAATTAAATCTGGCCCTTTCATTATAACTGCTAGGGCCGACTTCTTATTCTTTACATTATAATTGTCCGATGACCAATCCGCAAAAAGGGGATTTGGTCCTTATACAATTACCGACTTGATTAATCCTCAATGGGGATTTAATCCAATAACAAAATAATAAGAATGCTCTTCGCAGTTACATTATTTCAACATTTTATATGTTTCCATACATCATGGATGCTATATGCTTCAAAACTCCTTTCCCTTTGATGAATTGGAGTTGGAATTCGACTTACCCAGAACCTATTCATGAATATCATTCTAAACTTTGGGAAGAAAATGCCAAGGACTCATTCTATGAAATCTGTCATTTCATGGTGATACCACTACATAATATGTTGTACGGTTGTGCACCTCCCTGCATTTCAGAGTTGGTCATAGGAAGCCTCAGGGAAATTGTTGACTGGTTTATAGAGGAGAATTTCTCCTACATCAGAGTTTTCAGATGTTCAATCCCTCCACATGCACTCCCAAAATTCCTCCCTGACAGACTGGTGTGCAGGGAGGTAGCTCATCAAATAGTAACAGGTGGAATTGGGATAGAATTAAAGACGGCTCAAAAGAAGTCTTGGTCAGTTTTTCCCGTTCAGATTGGGAAATTTTCACTACTCAACTTGGGTCATTCCAAAGTTGAAGTGGCAGCGCTAGAGGAGGTCAAATTGGTAGACCTCAAACATAGGAAGCACGACCCTTACCAGTTAGTGGGAAAACACATGGCCCACTGTAATATGAAGGCTTATGAACATGAGAATTCCCCTTGTGATGACATGTTGAAAGGGACTAGGACCTATGAAGAGGTGTTAGAGAGGGTATAGACACTGTCGTCTGACTTGCAAGCTAGTTTTCATACCTTCTAGAAGCATAGATAGAGTGGTCTACCCATAGTACTGCAATGAGAAGCAATCACCCTTCCTCAGGAACAAGAAGATACTCCTCCAAGCTTTGGACAAGAAGCATAGGATAAAGTCAATCCTGAAGAAATTCCACAGGAGACTAAAAGGTATTCACAAAATGAAGAGGCCTTGTAGACAGAAAATCTAGAGATGGAAACAGAGAGGAGGTCCAGGACACCTCCCAAGTCCAGTAAGTCCACTCCCCCTTCATCACCTTATTTTGATGTCAATATACCTAAGTCCATAGGAGAAACAAGATCTACAGAGCTAGGAAGTCCCATAGCTTCCTTAACCCCTTTACAGTCCACCTTTGGACTCCCACAGATGAGAGCCATATATGTTAGTAATATCCCCCCTATCTCCAGAGATGAGATCCCTCCTTCTGATTATTTTTTCAGAAAAAAGAGGAAGGATGTTCTAAAACAAGAGATGTATATGAGAGAGGGGGGTATGGTGAAGAAGCATAGGGCCTTGATAGATGGTAAAAATTTGGAAGAGGAAGATTTCGCAATGGAGATAGCAGGCTCCATGGGAGCCATGTCAACAAAAAACCTTTTTGTTGTGGAAAACATGAGAACAAAGATAAATAAGAGTAACCACACAATAGCTCAATTACAAGACCAATTAAAGAATGTTGAGAAAAAAATTAGAGAAGAGATGAATAAAATCTTGGAGCAGGCTAGAGCTGTTGAAAGGTAAGAAATTCAATCACTCAAATCAAGCCTAGATGAAATGAACCAGAGGATACAAGCAAGTCAGGTGTAGGTTACTCAGCAAAAGGAGCTCTTAAAACAACTACAGGCTAAGTTAAATTTGACATAAGGTCGGGTTGTAGACTTAAAGGCTTTCCAGACCCTCTCGTTGGAAGCACATACAAAGATGGAAGTCGAGCAACAGAAATTGATCTCCAAAATAGAGATCATCCAGAATTACTTTCCAGAGGTAAGAAAATCCCTTGATAATATTATTTTACTGGAAAAGGAGGTTAAAGAAGCAAGGAATACCTTCCAAAAAGTAGTTGCATGTTCAGGAAACAGAGATATGTCGAGAAATCTAAAGCTTTCTGTCATAGAATGGATAAGAGGAGACACCATGCTCAAGGTATGGGAAACAGACATATCTGAAAACAAGAAGATAGTTAAAGAAATCAAAGATGATTTTGAGGGAATCTTTGATTCTTTGGTCAAGCAAGCATTAGGTATTGAAAGAAATTATTTCTCTGAGCCACCAGGGAAGATAAACATTGTGAAATAGGAGTTGAACTGCAAAGAGAGCTTGAAGGAGATTCAGGCGGAAATTTCATAGTTGAAGGAAATCGATGCCAACCTAATAGAATGATGGCTGGTATAGCCCAATTTAAAGTTGCAAATGATCAGGTTTGTCGATAAAGGTTTCGAAGACCAGTTTCCAAAGGTCCAAACAAAGTTTTATCTTTTTGAAGCTAAGGATCTTCCGACACCTCCTAGAAATTTTGTTTATTTTCTAGAGAAATGTATTGAATGTATAGCATCAAAGGAGGGAGAGACTTCAACTAAAGAGTGAAGTTTCATTTGGAACATTATACTATTGAAATGATAGACAAACAAAATTTAATCATGCAATGGTTAAGGTTGCATTTTTGTAACTCTTTTTCTCCTAAAAAGTAGGAGATTGCTAACCATCAAGTATTGATGACCTTGTATAAATATAGGGAACGAAGACTGAAATAAGGATTTTTTTTTCTACAAAGGCATTGTGATGAAGTAATTTTGAAGAGACTTTGAATTAATCGAAATGCAGATTGAAGATTCCAGATTTTGTCAAGTCTGAGTTATGTGCTCCCCTGTCTTTTCATCTTTCTTTCATATATCTAATTGATGAATGCTTGGCTACAATTTAGTACAACCTCTATTGTGGAAATTGTTATTATTGTTATTTAAATCATTTACAGTTTTTCCTCTGTATCGGTTATCAACAGATATAAGACCTGTAAATGTTTAGATTTCAATATCATATGCTTCATTAATATTTTTCTTGTTTTCATAGTCTTCTGTTACAACGTGAGATTCCTCTTCAATTGATGCCTCACCTTGTTAATAGCGTTATGTTTTTCCTCATATCATGCATGTTTCCTTTCCTTTGAATTTAACTCAAATACAAGAAACGACCTTTAATTTAGTCATCCTATTAATTCATGTTTTAAAATCTTTCTATTTACATTGTGAAATAGAGATAACGAAGCCTAAAAAGAAAACACAGAATTGTATCTCCTTTACTTTTATCCTTCATGACAGTACCAGTTTCAAGGCAACCTAACATCGAACCTGGTCTTTCAGATAAAACTAGCATCGCTCTAAATTTATTTAACACTATCTTACAAACAAAAAATAATCAGGTTGATTTAGAACGTTCATGGGCAGCAATTGAGAGAGATATCAGTATTCAAGAAAACTGGGAATTTCGACAGAGATAGTTGAGAAATCAACTATAGTTCTCACCTTTTTATCATTGATTTTTCTATCCTCAACTTCCTCTGTCTTTTCAGATGCCTTGATAGTATACTTCAGAGCCTTAAAGTATAAACTCAGGAACAATAGGAGACATGGGTTACATTTCCAAGAAAAAGAAAGTCATCAAGGGTGATGACAAAAAAGCTAAGTAAATGATGGAAACAAAGGATTTTTACAATTACCAAATAAATAAAGAATAATTTGGGTTGAGTGTACAAATGTAGAAATAGGTGACCTAGTGAAAGATGGCTTGGCTTGTGAGGGCTCAAGTTAAGAAAGATAACTGTTGGAGGGTGGGGGCCCCATAGGTGGGTGCCCCATAGGTGGGTTTCTGTATGAGTTGAATATATGAAGGAAAATCTGTTGATGGGAAAACTGGTAATGGATGAGATGGAGGGATAATGATATTGCATAGGTGCAGTCAATAGAACCGAGATGATATGACATGGGAGTCCATTGAGAAATATAGAAATATGATGATAAGAAGTATGATTTTCATTCTCGGAAGTGCATAAGACTATCAGGACTCCCATCCTAAGGGGGTGAAATCAACATGAATGTCAAGTTGCCAAGGGGAACTATGAATGGGACAACTCATGTGGGGGAGAGTGCTACCAAGTGACAGTACCAAAATGCAGTGAAGGTGAAGGTACTAATGAGTCGGGTGTAAGGAACCTAAAATTAAACATCAGAGGGTGTGATTGGGAGATGCAATTGATTTACAAAGGGAATAATTACATGTTAGTGTTGAACATATACCTGAAGGGGATGTGTCACTTTGATGACTAGGTACCTGCACACATGAAAAACAAATACCCGGCGTGAACATTATCTGATGCTAAGGAAAATATATCATTTGTCTGATAATTTTGAACATGAGCATGCGTACCTGAACGTGACGTGAGAAAAATGCTCCCCCTAGGCCAAGTTCAAATGATGACTTGAGGAATGTGAATGTGTAGATGGCAGGACTAGGATCCTGTGGTTGAGAACAGATTGGAAAACAGAGGTTCTGGGATCCTATAACTGAGTGGGGAATTTTGGAAAAAGGGACTATATATGGTTGGTCGAAAAGAAGACTAAAACCTCTACAAATGTGTACAAAGAAAAACCTAAGGTAGAATGGATACGCTTAGGCTTAAAACTTCTTTAGGTACAACCCGTTGACAGGTTCTTTGAGAGGGTAGCCTTATGGAGAGGCCATGATGTATGCCCCCTTAGTGAGGCAGTGTTGGACGATGTAGGGTTCGTGCCATAATGACTTGAATTTCCCATGGCCGAGGGTATCGTAGGCCAAGAAGAGATGTCCTTCACTAAATGAGTGAAGGTTGACATGGTAGTCGAAGGTGGATTTGGACCATTTTTTAGCTACCTCATTGCTTAGTAATGAATATCGACGATGTTCATCCAATGAATCTAAGGTCAGCAGGAACTGCTCCATCATAGCAGTGTTGGGTAATATCTCAATGGCAATGCGTAATGTGGGGATTTCACGCTCGATAGGGAGGGTGGATTCGATCCCATGGATGAGGTGGAATAGGGTAAAATTGTTGACAGTTTTGATTGCCATGTGATAAGCCCATAACCCGTAAAACAACATATGATGCCAGTTGGTCTTATGTTTGTTGACGATACGTTGTAGTATGGTTTTGAGGACTTTGTTGACAACCTTGACCTGTCCATTGGACTGGGGGTAGTATGGGGAGGAAAACTCATGGGAGAAGCCTAACTTTGAGGAGAGTTCCTTGAAGATCTCGTTCTCAAAGTGTTTACCGTGATCAGACACTAACTGTAGTGGGACTCTGAATCGGGTAAAGGCATGGTTGAATAAAACACACGTTGTTGTGTCAGCGGTATTGTTGAAAGTGGGCATGGATTTGACCCATTTGGTAAAGTAATCTATTGCCATGATAATGTACTTGTTTCCATTACTGGATGAAGGATGGAAAGTCATGAAGTCTATTCCCCATTTGTAGAAGGGGATTGTAGTGATGACTAGATGTAGAAGAGTTGGTGGTGCTCGTTCTTTGTTTGCATAGCACTGACATTTGTCGCATCGCTTGACAGTGTGGATGCAGTCATGAAACAACGCGGTCCAGAAGTACCCTTCTCGAATAATTTTTTGAGCGGTGGACATACCTGAGAGGTGACCACCGCAAGCACCGCTATGGAAATCGTTCAAGACTTTGTCAGCTTCATCAATGGTTAAACATCAACGAAGGATGGTGTCGACCTTGCAACGATAGAGAACATCTCTGATGAGGATATATCGAGGGGCCTGATGGTGAATGCATCGACGATCGTCTCGAGAGAGACGAGACCCAAAATTTTGTGTTCGTAGGTAGATGAAGAGATCACCATACCAGGGGTCATTAGAGGGGATGAAAAAGAGGTGTTTGTTGAAAATCTATGTTGACGGAGGAAGATGTGGCATCCGAGGGAAAATTCATAATGATTTCGGAGAGGACAGGCGCTTTATTGCTTTTGGGAGTTGAGAACTCTAGGTTGTATTCTTGGAGGATAATGATCCATCGAGAAAATTTTCCATTAATTTTCCGTTGACTAAGCAAGTAGTGCATGGGGTTGGAATCTACTATGACCTTGGTAGTTCGAAGCAGGATATAATGGTGCAACTTTTGGACTATGAGGACAACTGCTAGGGAGATTTCTCATAATGATTGTTCTTCAAGGGTGGCCCTGAAAGATTTTTACTGATATAGTAAACGACATGTTCACACCCATCATTCCCTAATTGGATGAGGACTCCTGCTACTGAGACGACTGAGGCTGAAAATCATAGGATGTAATCACGATCATAGTCGAGAGGAATAATCAAAGGGGCATTGGATAAGGAGGATTTTAAATCATCAAAATTTGTTTGAGCATGTTCTTCCCATCGAAATGGAATATCATGGTGCAGTAGGCAGAGGAAACCATGCACACAAGTGGCATAGTCTAGGAAAAAATGACGTAAAAAGTTGGATTTTCCTTGCAAGCTCTGCAGTTGGTGTAAATTCCTTGGTGGTGGAATTTTTGTGATAGCTTGGACCTTGAGGGGGTCCATCGTGATGTCGTGTTGGGAAACAATGAACCCAAGGAGGCGTCCAACAATGACACAAAATACGCACTTGAGGGGGTTCAAGTGGATATTGTACTGGAGACATTGTTGGAAAATGATGTATAAGTCATCTAAATGTTGATTTCATTTTTTGGATCGAGCAGTCAAATAAGTGAGGATGATGCAAGCAAGATCATGGAAAACATAGGTCATGGCCCATTGAAATGTAGCACCAATGTTTTTGAGTCCAAAAGGCATGAAACGATAAGAAAAGGTACCCCAAGGGGTAGTAAAATTAGTTTTATATTGATCTGTTGGATGTATTTGGATTTGATTGTAGCCGAAGAATCCATCCATGAAGGACAGTGCCTCATGGCCAGCACAGTCGTCGATAATTTGGTCGATGAAGGGAGTTTGAAATTTGTCTTTGGGACAAGCATGGTTGAGATCGCAAAAGTATTTGTAGACACGAATAGTGCCATGTTTCTTGTTAACGGAGACGTGGTTGGAGACCCATGAGGTATGCGCAATGGGGTAAATGAACCCAATATAACATAACTTGTCAATTTCAACTTTGATAGCCACAAATTTGGATGGGTGAAGGGGTCGTTGCTTTTGATGAACTAAGGCGATATCTGGCCAAGTGTCGATTCGATGTTCGATGATAGATGGATCAAGGTCGAGAATATCTGTATATGACCAGGAAGAAATGTCCTGGTATTCCTGAAAGAGAGATTTGTAATTCGTGATTTCTTTAGGAAAGCATGTGGCTCCGATGGTGATTTCTTCTATGATTCCTAGTTTAATGGAACTGTAAATTTTGACAATGGGAGAGATGTTGGCCATGTTTCCTTCTTCAAAATCATCTGGGGCAGGGATAGGGTTATTGAACTAGTCTATATGCCCCAAAGGAATAAAACCCTTGGTTTCAACTGCACATATGGAGGTTTGGGTAGGAGGCTGAAAGGCCTCCCGTGAGAGAAAAAGTGCTCAATGATGGAGTGTGTTCCATGGGCAATCGAGAGTAGTGAGTTCCTCTAGGATGTATTCTTTACAGTGGAAAATGGGAGAATACATGGGATCATGGGAGGTGACAGGGGGAACTATCACAGTGTGGTTTTCCTCCAGTGGTGAGGACGTAGATGGGATATCGTGTACAGGGTGCGAGGGACCGCTAGACATAAAGTGAATGTTCCGATACTGTGGAAAGTGACTTGTTCTCGAAGGTATTGGTGATGAAATGTATCGAATATCAGTAATGTGAGCCTTAGTAGAAGGTGGTTGAGCGGGCTCTAGCTGAGATGTTTGGCGTGCTATGGCTAAGGTTTGGCGAAATTGAGGTAGAGATGGGCAATGATGAGTGTAATGGAATATTATGAGCATATGTCACAAGCGAATTTGGTTTGTAACACTTTATTTCCTACAGTGGAGGACTCTGGAGTAGCAGTGGATGTACTTGGTGGAGTGGCGAGAAATGTGGTTTCTCTAGGGATTTAGATCAGATTGCGTAACTCGAGAAGAGTAGGACATCTATTAGTGGGGTGTCCCTCTCTTTCGTATAGTGCGCAAGGAGGTTGAACTTGAGGAGGAAGTGGAGTCATGGGCTCTTTCTTCTTTTGTCTTCCCCCAACAACGACAATGGTGCCAACAGTGGGGGGATGGTGGTGTGGCAGGAGTCTATACTAGAATATGCATTGGTATTCCCTCTGTCTGAGGAGGGAGATATGGTTGAGGAACCATCACAGGTGGATGTAGATACCATACAGTGATGCCAAGAACCATGTTAGGAAGGGTAAGGGTTGCAGTTACCTGGAATGATTGGACTCCAGGTGGGGGGTAGAAGAAAGGAATTTGGGTAATGGCTTGGGGGACTATCTCCCAAACCAGGATTTTCCCCTAGAGGGGAGGGAAATCAATAATAAGTGGTGCAGTGGGGTTCTCAGGGAATTCCTGAGGTAATAGTTCTTCAACTAGTGGAGAATCGATGTGAGGAGTGGCCTCAGGGGGAGGAATAGTGTATCTGATATCTTCTCCATTAGAATATACTACACACACTTGTGTTGAATGTTGTAGGAGAGGTGGTGCTCCATAATATTCCCCCAGCAAGGATGGGTCCTTGAAAATTCTGGGACCCATGTTGATGACCGGATACGAATTTGAGCTAGTGCGGACAAGGGGAAGAATGTTATTGATGTTGGAAGAATGGTTAGGTTCATAATGCGTAATTTGGTCGATGGTGATGATTTTCCCATTGTGGGGGAACATCATCGTTTGAAACAGAGAAGAGGCTACCGCCTTCATAGCGTACATGTAACTATGTCCAAACAAGATATTGTAATCAAGTGGGGCATCAATAACTTCCATGTCGATTAGGATGGTTTTTCCCTCGAGTTTGAAGGGGACATTTTGGAAGAGCCCTTCAGGGGACGAGGGTCTACCATCATAAGCTCGCAGGGTGATGGCAGATGGTCGAGTTTCTTCTAGACTACTTTGGACATGATGCATGTGGATGCAACTTCATTGATGATGCATCGATGAAATGTGATGTTTCAAATCTTAACTGGTATCTAGAAAGCTACCAGGGTGGGGAGGCGTGGTTCTTCGCTATCTAGGTCGAAGGTGATGAGTCTAGTATCAGTTGGGTCGACTTCCCCCAAGGTGGACATCAAGGATTTTCGCTGATTTGGATAGGTTTGGAAGAGCTCCAATATAGACATGGTTGCAGGAGACTGAGATAAGTCCTCGACCCGACTGTAGTTATGGGTTTCCCTAGAATGAGGGTTATGTACATTTCGTCGTAACGACATACAAGTTATATGAGGGTTTGGTTCAGTGTTAGTGCATGGAATCATTAATGGTAGTTCTACCGTAGCTGGAGTCATTTCTAAGGTGGTTGGGGTAGATTCAGGGGGCACACCATATTGGAGACTGCGTGTTTACAAAATAATCTCTTCTTCACTGGTAAGGAGGATGTTGCGATCAGCTGAATTTCCAGGTTGATTGGGACCTGGGTTTTGATACTACCCCATTTGGGGTGGGGCAGGATGTACTTCATGTTGGGTATTCATCACACCTTGGTGTGGAATAGGTTTTTGCAAAACGGTCGGAGGTGGTTGTTGCAAATATTTTTGTGGGGCCTATTGAGGGGCAGGCAGCGCTAGGGGACATGGCGCGTTCATGGATTCTTTCATCCATTTGAAGTCATAAATTTGGGGGAAATGGTGTGTATAATGTCCATACTCAAAACAAAGAGCACAAGGGAAGTTAGTCCTAAGATTTTTGTTGTTCTTCCCTTGTTGCTTGTTATTATTGTCCCCTTGGGGGTTTTGGTTGCCTTGATTCTGGTTGCCCCTAGTAGTATGGTTGTGTTGGGGGTTATTTCCTCCTGGTCCTGGGTTATTATTGTTTCAGTTTTTTCCTTTATTCTTGGCATTATTCAGCTGATGGGCCGGGTTTTCCGCATTCAATTTTTCAAACTCATGAATCTGTTGAATGCGAGAGGGATGAACAAAATTAACGTCAGCATGTGGGTTTCCTTTTGGAGGATAAATTGGTTGTGGAGGACCAGGAAATGGAAAGTACAGATTGTTTTGGAGGGTCGATCCATATGGTGTATAGGAATTTGAAGTACCTCCACAACTGTTATGGTTGTATGTAGGGGTTGGGGGTGGACCCATACTTGATTGAGGGACCAGATGCATATGGGTTACCAGTGGGGGTCCCCCCAATGGTTGAGGGGGAACGACATGAAATAGTTTTTGGTAAGCCAAGAGAGGATAATAAGATGGCCCTCCATAGTGTTGTGGATATTGAGGTGCACCATAAATAGGTGGCGGTTGGTTGTAGGGGTTATGGTGTGTCATGGAACCAATCAACCCATCCACATCGTGAGACATCCCAGGTTTGTCCTGGCCAAATGGTATGGGTTTGGGTGCATCAGGTAACACTGTGTACAAGTAACCTGATTGAGCATAGATGATGTCAAACTATTGGGCCTTGCTGATTGCTTCCTCTTCTGTTTGAGGACAAATTGGATGTTACATCCTTGGAAATAACAAAGACAAGTGATTTGAGAAACCAATCAAGACATTGTTCTTTGGTGGTTTCCACTTTACACAAACTATCATGCCTACGCCATTCATGGATGTGATTGGCTATATGGATAGTATTATTTTTTTTGAACTTTGAGAGAAGTTCTAAGATAGTATCATGACGAATTAGTAGTTGGAAAAAGGACAAAAGGGCCTTGGCCAATGATTCAAAGGTCGCATGGGACCCTGATTTTTTCATCCACGTACCATTTGGCTGAGGAACCCGTGAGATTTATTTGAAACAAACTTAAGTGGATGGAATCATCCATGATGTTATTTGAATATCACCATAAGTGGAAGGTCATAACATGTTTGGAGAGATCATCCCCTGGTTTTCCTTCAAACTTTGGAATATCTGAAGGTAATTTGGTTAGCATATTAGGCCAAGTGGGATCATGAAAGATGGGATCATTCGTGAGTTTGGTTAAATCAGGAATGTTAAGGGATGCCAAGTATGGCATAGGGAGGTTTGGTGGAGGATTAGTTCCAGCCATCTTGTGAATAGGTAGTGGACCTGTCCATTGAGAGACATTTGGTGAGGTTGTACTTTTCCCTTGAGAAGAAGTTTTCCCCCTGCCTCCTTGTGAAGGAGAACTAGTGGATGGATGGCCTTGGGAATTGGACCCAAGCAAGGTGGAACCAAGTAAATGTGATCCAAAAATAGTGGAACTCACGGGGGTGTGAGATGGTTGATTCGGTGAGTGGGAAAGACTAGGGACTCCTCCTAGAATAGGAAGAAGATTTTGCAAGCATCTGGAACGACGGAGATTTTGTGGGTCCCCTATGGTTTCCGACTAGCAAAGTGAATGTGTTAAAATGGTGAAAAGAGAGAAATAAATGAACAAATGATTTGTATAATTTGAACCTTCACAAGATAGTACAACTCACAATTGCATGTAATCAAATGAACATCATACATAAATCAACTGTAACTGAGAAAACATGTGGGTAGGTGTCTTTTTTCCATGTGGGGGAACAAGTAAAAACAAATGATTGTGTCGTAAAAGATGTATCATCCTTCCTCTCAAATATCACCGAGCCTTCCAAAATCACTCAAAAGTGGGGTGTTAAGCCATCAGAAGAGGAACTAGTGAAGGTTGAAATAATCAGTTATAATAAGGGGTAGAGGGTGCATATCCCGAAAGAGCTGGTGATATTTCCCAATAGCCACACAAAATATGATCAAGGTGTGATTGCAGCCCACAATCACCACCTGGGTAGATATCCTAAATTTTGGTCACTAGGTATATTTAGGTCACTAGGTACCTTGGTCAAAGTGCGACATTTATATTTTTGGCCTCAGAAATGGGTCACGGACTAGATGCCCTTCCAAGAGTTGGGTGACTCAAGGAGGGATGCACAGAACAAATGGACCTCAGCCTTCAACCCTTCATGGGTATCTCCCTGCCTTATGATGTAGGAACACTTGACTTGGAGGATTTGAAGGTTCCCTATTTCTCAACTTCTATGTTTGAAAATGTGAGAACCAGATAATGGGGGGTTATTTGGTTGCCTACCCCCGAGATCCTACCTAGACTAAAAAAATTATTTTGGCACCTCCTATGGAGGAAAACTTCGTGAGTTTTTAGAAAAAATTTAGATGTGGTGGGCTGAGAGATTGGGGGTGTGAACCAATCTCGTTTGAATTAATTGGTGCGAATAATTTCCAAAGAAGTAGTGGGATGTTTAAGAATTCCTTTAGAGAAAACCTACTTCAACCTCCACAATTCAAAATAGAAATTATGTGTGTGGGGAGTGACTTTGTGTGCAAGTAAGTGAGAAAGTGTGCCAAGTTTTTAATAAGTTAGGTGTGGGATTGCAACATGTGGACTTCCCGTGGTCCTTACAAATATTTGTTACCTAGATTACTACATGTCATTGGTACAACCTTGCAGAATTTTAAAATCCCTAAAGAACTAGCATGTGGACATATGGGTCCTTTACAAATCCTTTAAACTCCCTAAATGTTGTTTACACTAAGAAATCTTGAAAAGTATCCTAGATTGCAAGCATGTGGGAATGTATGGGCCTGTTACTTTGATCTTTAAACTTCCTTAGATTGTGATGTAAACTAAGAAAGCAATTTCAAGAAACTATCCTAAGTTTACAACATGTGGGCATGCATGGGCCCTTACAACTTTAAGATGATTTCAAAAAACTAAGACGACCCCTAGGGGGGCTTTTTCCTCTCCTAAATATTTTTGTTAAGGGAGATGAAATGTTCCTTTAACCACCTTTCTAATTCTCAAGATCACACTAGGGTGCGATAGAAGAGCATACTCAAGGGTCAAAGTTAACTTCTAGTCCCAATGTAAGTGATTCATGTATGATAGCAATATCCTAAAATTACAATTTTACAAGCCAAACAAGCCATCCATGTGGAAACCAAAGCAAAAGAGGAGAATATATGGTTCTTTTTACCCCTTAAGTGCCTATGTTAGCTAACCTTTCATATGGGAAAGAACTCTAAGTGGAGTGCATGTGTCTTACAAAGTGCATGAAAGAAAAAATATGACAGCTAGGGGCCTTCAAATCATCATAAAAACCCTTACAATTTTGAAAAACTAGAGATATGCACGGGTTACAACTCTGACGGGTTCACAGTGGGCGCACAATGCGCAATGCAAAGAAGTCTGTGGCACACACAATGCGTAGAGTGCATGTATGTGGACAAGAAAATTCGTACACTTCTGTCATGCATCGGGGGAGAAATTTTTGAGTGAAATATTCCTTCCCCAGCTCTGAATTTTTCCTTTGGCAAGTTGGAATAGGCCGGTTTTCGTACCTGCGAGACAAATTGATTAAAAATAAGTGCTCTCTAAGCTCAAATAGGGTGGAATTTGATACCTTTCTCCAGTATGGTCTCTAATCTGTTGTGTTGGTTTTGTCACTTGGGTGAGAAAAACAACAAAACTTGCATGCCTAGATGAGCCTGCTAGACAAGACAAAAGTTTATGAGTGGGTTAAACAAGCCAAACACATGTATAAACAAATAAATAAACTAAAACAACTAAGAAATAAAATTTATAAAGCATGAGAAATTTAGAACCATAAAAATCAACCAATGACCAACATAATGCTACCAATGGATCAATAGATTATTAGGAAAAACACCGTAGAGAAAAATGAGGACTTATGAGTCCCCTCTTCCTCCTTGAGAGGGATCTTGAGTTCCCTAATGGAGATCTCTTCATACAATGGAATAGAATGGAAAATGGTGAAGAACAACAATGCCTATTCCCTCAAGAGGTGAGTGGAATGGCCTATTGCAATTATGCTTGAAGGTTCCAAAGAGAAAAGAGGATTCTCAAGGGAGAATTCTTGAAGCATAACAATACTATGAAGATCTTGGTTTCTTAGTGCACCCATGGCTCTTATTTATATAATTTCTTAAAGGAAAAATGTAATTGGTTCTTGGTGTGAACAAGGGGACTTTTAGGTCACCCTCTAGTCCTTGACCAGCCTCCCATTTGGATTTCCCTCAGATATGAAGGTCAAATCGTGTTGGGAGATAGTCCATAAGTGGTCGAGGGGCTGACAAGATCCATAAATGTGTCATTCATAGAAGTGCATGGATTTTCTCGTACACAATCGTGCACTTGGGGCATTGTGTGCTATAAGGGCTTTGTTGGTCCACACACACTGCGCACTGTGCACGTGCTTCCTTTGGTGAATTTGTACATGTCAATTTTTGACCCAATTGTATAGTTTTTTGCCTTTTGAATGCATTTTAGTGTTGCAAGTGAACTAATTGTTGTTGGGATTGCTGTGTTTCTGTAACCATTTGTGTGCAATGTTGTGGATGATATTTTAGTGATAACATTGTCTATGGCCCAGCTGGAAATGGTGTCGGTGCATGTGTTTCCACATAATTGTCAAGCATGGGACACTCATCAATACGATGCTTCTCAGACTGACATGTGGTACACCATACGTGCTCCTACATGACTTTTACCTTTCTGATATCTTGCAATTACCTCATTAGGTTGGCCAACTGAGACTGTACCTCTGCTAATCATGTCAATGTCTCTCCTCCTCTGGCTATAGCTTCCAGAAGCATCACAATTTCCACCACTTATGCCTGATTTTTCACCTTATGTTGGGTGAGTAAGACTCAAATATGGTGAAGTAACCCCGCAATGAACCATTCTCTATGTTGTAGATCCTAAATTTGGAACGTCGGACTATCTAACAAAATCTTGAACCGTTTGTCATAATCCCACATGGTTTCTCTTGGTTTTTGTTTAATATTCTTGATTTCTGTAATACATTGGGACTTTGACTCGGGCTTTTGGAATTTCTTCAACAAATCGCACTTGATCTCTATCAGGGACCTCGTTTGTTGCGTCGACGCAGTAGCCTTGTACTTCATATACCACGTCAAGGATCTATCCCTAAATGTAGTTTCCAGTTGAGAAATCTTCGATGTTTTGTATATGATCCTCTTCACATACCATATCGCCTCACAGTGTTGAAATATTGTAACATTGAAGAATATTCTACCTAAGAGAGAGTTGAATAATATTATTATATTATATTTAATTAGACCCTATTGTGCCTTAGTAAAAGTCGACCCTATTGTGCCTTGAAAGTTAATTGTAAATTAAGAGGGTAAAGTGATAGGTAGGCCCAGACTTAATTATAGGTTGGCTAGACCACTATTTATAAGAGAGTCCAGTGCTTCATTTGGACACATACACACCTAGCTCTGCAGTGCGCAAGTATTGGAGGAGAATATGTTGCAACTGGGGGTGACGTCGACAAGGGTTTTGGTATATATCTTGGTATTTATTGGTTAAGTGGTGTGTTACTCTTCCTAGTGAAGGAGTAGAGGAGGATATTTTGTTCGGTCTTTGGTATATCTATATTGAGGAATTTTTTGTTGGGTTTTCTCCCCCATTAGGGTTTCCTAGGATAATCTATGTGTCTCTATTTTTTTTTTATTGCCTCTCTTTCAGTGATCTTATTTATGCATCTAATGGGATAAATAATTATAATAAAAAAGAAGAATCGTAACTGCTAGTTGTATAAGTAAAACTTCAACATGGTATCAGAGTAGGCTTGAAATAGACCAATTCAAAATTAATAAATAAGTAGCTAGCCTCAACGTACCCTCTCCCAGATTCAGTTTTCAATCTTGAAGCTATTGCAGAATTAGGGTTTCTGCATAAACACTAAGTGTGACTTTTTCCTTGTTTGAGGGGGATGTTGGAGAAAGTAACCACACCTAGGAAATTTCCCTAGGAGGACGCATCTAGTCCATGGATCAGAATTATGCAATTGGAAGTTTGAGAAATTAGGGTTTCCTCATAAAACCCTAAGTTGCAATTGTAGTTCCGGTTGCAGTATTAGTTGCAGTTGCAGTATAATTTGTGGTTGCATTGTCCATTCCTTCGTGTTAGTTCCTTCATGCTAGTTACAAAACCAGTTGCAGTGCAAATAGTATTTGCAATGAACTTTCTTGTGAAGAGTTAGGACTGATTTTCATTGTCCTAGTGCACCTTACCCTAGCAAATATCTAGCTAACTTTAATTTACAAGTTGAAGTACCTTTGAAGTTTTTAAGGTTCGTTATTGCTTTCCACTACTATTGGATGGTGCCACTACCTATCGGTACTATTAGAGGTATGTACTTACATATTTTTAAATTGTATCATTATTCTTAAAGGGTATTTGTAGGAGAAAGTATCTTTTTGTCTAAACAACAATCGTAGATCCAGAGGGATCTCAAATCCAACACATTCAAAGGAACTATGTACCCCATGTTTGATCAATTTAGTATTCCTCTATTTGTTATGATCTTATGAACATCTAGGTTGTATTTTGATCTGCTGAAGTTATGACTATCATACTAACCATCTATCAAAATTAAAGTCAAAAGTATTAGATTGATTAAGGTTGATATTATAGAGTTTATTCTATAATTCATATTTCTATCAATATAGCATATTGTCTTAGTACAAAGGATAGGTTGAAGAAAATACTTGTCATATTGAATGAAGGAGACTTGGAAGAAAAAAAAAACACTCATTATTGAAGACAAGACTCCAGGTTATAGGTTTGATTGATTAAATTGATAAGATTCAAATTTACAAATATCAAGCTTGATAATTGCTAAACACTATAGTTGTGATAACAATATTTGAAAAGTTTTATTATTGAATACTTGGTAGCATGTGAGCACTATTGAGATAAATGTTTACTGTAATACATTACTAGATATAATTAACATCTCCTCTAGGAGAAACTTCTTGTTTTGTTTCTAGGTTACCATCGAGGAATGATTGATCACAACACTAGAAGAGTGTTTCTCTCATTCCTTATTATTGTATTTCTTATTTTTTCCTGTTGTTTCAGGCATGCCACAAGTGATATCTTTAAAGGAGCTACTCTGACGATTGTTCTCACTATTTTTTTTATTATTATTATAAAGAGTATTATTCTTGTCTGTTGTTTCTCCCTTGTTTTTCTTGTTCTGGGAAGGTCACAGGTGATAACCTTGAAGGGATCTATAGTGATGTTTGTGGGAGGAAACATATTATATGAGACATGGAGTAGAATATCTATGATGTATACATGGCTGTATACATCCATGTACCGAAGAAGAAGAAGAAGAAGAAGAAGCTACTTTTGCTAGATACATAACATCTCATATGGAGATAGATCATGAGGAGCAGAAGGATCCAAAGATGACCGAAAAAATCCCTTTGGTGTAGTTAATCACTCTTCATATCACCAGGAAGAGTTAGTAGAGACATAAGGGCGTACCCAAAATCAATGTAGTAACCAGAAAGAGACCAACACGGTTCTGTGACACTTTGCAGTATGCAAAGACATTTAGCATTGATGAGACATATCAAAGGGAGAATATCACTTCGAATATTATATAGACTCAGAGGGATTCAAGCTTCAAAAGAAGCATGGAGACTCAGAGAAATATTGATTTGTGTCCAGAGGATTCTCCCATCAAGAGGGAGAAGACTATGAAGAGACACTTGCTCCAGTAATCAGAAGAAGTATATATAGAAAAAACATGATATTCATTAAAAGAAGTTGACACAATATGATATTTAGAGGGAGAAAGTATGAAAATCCCTATATTTTAGATTGAGTTATCTCTAGTGATAGTTGGTGCAGTACATGAGTTGGTTCATGGAGACATGACTACAATAGAATATTGATTTACCTCTAGAGAAGGAGGATAAGCTACCCTTAGTGTCAATTATTGAGCCACTCTCAGTTTCATATGTATTTATTATCGTGATAGAGTAGAGGAGTTATTGTCAGAGTTTAGTGAGAATGGAGTAGTCATTCTTAGCTTCAGAGCAGTTGTAGGTGCAGAGTCCCAGTCCTAGAGGAACAATTGCAGAGAGAGCAGAGGACATACTCTCAGGCAATGAGACATATAGTTCTTTGCATAAAGCACATAGAGATAACATATGATTGTGCATATTAAGTTGTAGTTGAACAAGTGTACCAAGTTGGTAGAATGTAATTTGAAAATTTGGTTTTGAAGTACAAGACATGAAGACTCATGCATGCAAGTTGAAGAACGCTCCAAGAACTTGGTATGGTAGGATTGATAGTTTTCTGATGAGCTTTGGATTTACCAAGAGTAAATTTGATTCTAATATTTACTTCAAGGTTATGAATGATGATACAATTGTATTTCTACTATATGTGGATGAATTAATCTTGATAGGAGAATAAAATCTCATCACAAATTGAAAAAAAAAATCTTGTTGCGGAATTTGAGATGAAATACCTAGGTCTGATGCATTATTTCTTAGGTATTGAAGTTTGGCAGAGCTCAGAGATGATCTTCCTTAAATAAGGGAAGTATGCAATTGAAATACTGAATAATTTTGACATGTTGGAATGTAAAGCCATGGCCAGACCCATGGAGACAAATTTGAAGCTCCAGGTTGATACTTTTTCAGAGTTAGTTGATGCTACTCTATATAGATGAATTATTGGTTCATTGATGTATCCGATGAATACCGGGCCAGATATATGATTTTTTGTGAACACCTTGAGTCAATATTTGGTGGAGCCAAGACATGTTCACCATGTAGCTGCAAATCATGTGATGGATACCTTAAGGGTACGTTAGATTATGGTCTCTACTATACTAGAGATTGTGACTTCAGATTGTTTGGCTCTACTGATTTAGATTGTTTGGCTCTACTTTAGACAGAAAAATCACTTCAGGATATTGTTTTAGTTTGGGGTCAGCCATGACTTCATGGAAAAGAAGTAAGTAATCCAGTATTTCTCTCAGTACAATAGAAGTAGAGTACATTACAACATGCTCTGCCAGTTGCGAAGCCATATGGCTTCAAAAGTTGTTGATAGTTCTATTCGATCTAAAGATGGAAGATAGAATGATGTTATGTGATAACCAGAGTTGCATAAAGATGATAGAGAGCCCAGTTTTTCATGATAAAACAAAGCACATAGAGATTCGCTATCATTACATTCATGACATGGTGTGGAAGGGAGCTATAAAGCTCCAATATGTTGGCATAGATGAGCAGGTTGCAGATGTGTTGACTAATCCTATGTCTCATGTGAAGTTTGAGTAATTCCGAGACAAGCTTGTTGTAGTCTGAAAGGACCTCCCTCAAAAGGGGGAGTGATGTTGATAATACTATGGTATCCTAACCAACAACAAGTAGCTCAAATAGGATTTTGTATCCTAGGGGACTAATCATCCTTGGGTATATCTCGAAGGTTTGGTAAGGATGGTCTATCAGAGTACTTGTGCATGTATATGCCAACTGTGGTTAGTAGTGGTAGCTTAGTTAGAATTTTATATCCTAGGGAATCTTATGATTCCTGAGAAGATCTTGAAGGTTCAATAAGACATTCTATGAGAGTACCACATGGTAGCTCAGTTATGATTCTATATCATAGGGAATCTTATGATTCATGGGAAGATCCTGAATGTCTGGTAAGGATGGTCTGTTAGAGTACCACATATGTTGTTGTTGATGCACCTAACTCATTCTATTTCCACATATAGATGTTGATTTTCCAGCTTTATGTTGTTGATGTTATTGTTCCAGCTTCATGTTGTTGATGATGCTGATGTTCCAATCTCATGTTGTTGTTGATGATGATATTATTCCATCTTCGTGTTGTTGATATTGATGTTCCATCCTCATGTTGTTGATGATGATGATGTTATTCCAACTTTGTGTTGTTGATGTTGATTTTATAGCCTCATGTTGTTGATGATGATGATGTTATTCCAGATTTGTATTGTTGATGTTGATGTTGATGTTCCAACTTCATGTTGTTGATGATGATGATGTTACTCCAACAACGCACTGCAGATGATGATGATGTTCAGTTTCTACTGATGTTGATGATGATAATTTTTTTTGATGACCTATAGATATGATCGAAAGTGTTCCCGATGTTGATGACAATGTCCCTTCCTCTTGATGATGTATTGAGTCCAGTGAGTTGTTATTAATGTTGTTGGTAGAATACTCTTCTTGTTAAAGGGGAGTGTTGAAATATTGTAACTTCAAAAAATATTCTACTCGAGAGAGGTGTGAATAATATTATTATATTATATTTTCCCTGAGGTGTAGGACATTCGGTGATGGAGTGTGATGTTAAGGCACTCTGTGATGTTAAAGTCACTGGTTCAAAACCTGTGGGGACAAAAAGTCCAGCCATGCTAAGGGTTGGTGTGGCTCAGACTGGGTGCGATCCTCGGGTCATTTTGACGTCTTAGATTCCCCTGAGTCGTGGTTTCTCAAGACATAGGCTAGTCCCGTAGGTCATAGACAAACTAGCAAACAAAAAAAAATATATTATTATATTATATTTAATTAGGCCCTATTGTACCTTAGTAAAAGTCGGCCCTATTGCTCCTTGATATTTAATTGTAAATTAAGAGGGTAAAGTGACAGGTTGGCCTAGACCTAATTATAGGTTGGTGAGACCACTATTTATAAGATAGGCCAGTGCCTCATTTGGACACATACACACCTAGCTTTGTAGTGCACAAGTCTTGGAGGAGAAGATTATGCAAGTGGGGGTGATGTCAAGAGGGGTTTTGGTCTATCTCTTGGTATTTCTTGGTTAAGTGGTGCTCTACTCTTCCTAGTGAAGGAGTAGAGGAGGATATTTTGTTCGGTCTTTGGTCTATCTATATTGAGGAATTTTTTGCGGGGTTTTCTCCACCATGAGGGTTTCCTAGGATGATTTGTGTGTCTCTATTGTTTTTGTGATTGCCTCTCTTTCAATGATCTTATTTATGCATCTAATGTGCTAAATGATAGAAGAACCATAATTGCTAGTTGTATAAGTAAAAATTCAAGACACGGGTGAACCAATGTTGCTATGAATCATTTTTACCCATCCCATGGAACAAAGGTAGCCTCAAGGTACCATCCTGGTTTTCCATACTCAACCTCAAACTATTTCCTCTAAACTAACTATTGGATGTCTAGGACCTTAGTACTAATACTCTTCCTTGTGATGTAGCGTTGACTTTGTCTTATTCTTTACTCATGATTTATTTTATTTCTCATTCTACTCTTGTCTCTACTCCAATTGTCTCATTGTTTGTTGTTATCTCTTCTTGGTTTCATATGCACAAGAGGGTGGTTCAAAGGGGAGGTTACTCCATCTTATTCCAACATTTATCGTGAGGGAACCCAACAAGTTTCTG
>ML866776.1:0-12317 GCA_009831015.1 Picea engelmannii
TCGCAAAGCATTTTGTATCAAATCAAAGTTGCATTCCCAGAATTTGCTTTAATAAAACTACGGTTGATAGATAATATATTTGTGAAAGCAGAGCTATTTTTTTTAATATGATTTCCCCTGACAAAAAATTTGCCTCCCTATGATGGAATGTTACTAATAGTATCAATTTGCATAGATGTGCACAGAAAGTGAATGTTTCACTTATCAGTGGGAGACATACTTCACACATCATCATGAGGGCACATGCTGGTTTGTTTTTTCAGTCTTTGATTTGGCCGTTAGTTTGAAACAAAAGAATTTGTAGTGAAGTTTTAAAAACAAGTGTGTTTTATGGTAGCAGGAGGATGACTAGAATCCCAGGTGCATACAAAGGAACAAGTGCCAATTATGCAAGGCATTCCTTCCTGCAAAGATGTTTTTGCATCTCTATCCCACTTTGCAATGATTTAGTATAGTTAAAACTTTTTTTTAATTTAAGTAGGCCTAAAACCAAGGTATTGCACCATTACGAGGTAAAATGTTTCATGATACATCAGAACTGGCACATTATTTTTGTAATTTTGTCTAAAATGAAGACACTGCACCAAAACAAAAAAGTACCACCAGACATAAAATGGTCAACTATAAGCATAAATAACAGTAACCATCAAATATCCCATTAATATGGCAAGCGAATCTATTTACACTGTCTATAGAGAAAGCTTGATATGCATTCAACAATGTTTTTACAACAGGAAAAAATATGATGTCTAAAAGGGAGCATTTTTTTGTAGAGCAGAAAAGAAATAGTAGATATATGAATATGCTGGGCCGAGGTTGCTGTTCCACAGAACGCCATATCCTGGACACTGTTTGCATGGATGTTGGAAATTGTTGCAGCTTGAAGAAAGACGAGAAGTTCTACAGACATGAGGGGAAAAAATGAACTCATGAAGGTTCCTCTGTCTATGCATATGGTATTCTGATGAATGAGTCCATATAAAAAATAAATAAATGGCCCATACCAGAAATGCATGCCAACACATCATAGCACTGTTCTGAGATAACGCTTCCTCCATACCTGACTGCTAAGGAAACATGCTAGCCTCATGATCAGTCCTCTCTCTTTTCAATATGGTTGCTATGCTCTGCAAACCATCAAAAGGAAAACCTTATAAACAAAACCCCTCAAAAAGAACATGCAAAATAAAAATGGATGGATTGTACAGGGCACAGAAAAGCCTCCATGAGTAATGCAACCAAGGAATGTATAAATTAATTTTAATGCAAAAGAGTCGGTTAATAAGTGGGCAAACTCAATCTTTTTGTAGTTGAAAAGCAAAAGAATCAGAATGGGAAGAAAAAAAATCAGAATGGAAGCAACTAAAGCCAATGTCAAGTTTACAGGTCCTTTTCAAGCATTGGAAAGTGTATCTTATCAGGGCAGCCATTCTTCTTTGTTTGTTTGTTTTATACACACACACACAAACAAACAAGCTGTCAGAGCGTGTCACCAGGAAGAATGCAATCTATTTTTTAAAATCTTAAGGTCACAAAAGATTTTGAATCCACAAGCATTGTGCTTTCCAATGCGGCTTTTCATAAATTAATGTAGAAAGAAATAAGAAAAATGAAATATGTTCTGTCACTACAAATACTATACTCGGATATGAATGAGCTATTGACAGAACAGAAAACTGTCTGTGCTTTGCAATGCATGTAATCAGCGATCTGGGATTCATCCAGTGTATATTGCAGGAAGGCTTTGTGGACCTCACTGATTTTTTAGGAGGAGAATGGGTGAGGTAAAAATGAATCTATTGCTCATGTAAGTGGGTGTATTTGGTATATTTATATGTGGATAAGAACATTACACAAAGACAAGAAGTAATGGACATCTGTCCCACCAGGTTGTAAAGCACCTAGCTTATCTCAGTGTTGTATATGCAGTAAATCTTTACATTGCTTTTACAGGGAAAATCATGAAACAGTAAAAAAGTGATCTAGCGGAATTTCTTTCTGGCGATGCAGGCAAATGAGTAAGCTATGGTATTTGTATGCATGCGATGAATCAGTAAAATGTGGTCATTGTCCTTTCATTACAATAATTTTAATCCATCCACACCTCCATCATCAATATTTCCT
The DNA here is from genome assembly GCA_009831015.1 of Picea engelmannii. NCBI lineage: Eukaryota > Viridiplantae > Streptophyta > Pinopsida > Pinales > Pinaceae > Picea > Picea engelmannii. The sequence goes on from ML866776.1 coordinate 2,125, forward strand.
GGTCATGAAGTTGGACAAACATAACCATTCTCCATTATCGCCGAAGCAATTAACAAAATAAATCGGATGATCCAAACGTGGAGGAATGTTTAGGGTTACCACAGCTTTAAGGCTTCCGCAGCATGGATGAAGACATCCAACTCGTGGACTATACGAATTATCCAACACAAGGAGAGGATATCTGGTCATATCCAAGGAATGGGTCCCTAGAGCAATTTCCCTGGGGTGAAAAGGGTGGTGATTTAGGCAAGGGAGCAAGAACTATGGAAATAGATACAAAAGAGGGTAGAAAAAGCAACCTGCAGTCTCTGTCAGATCGCGCCAAAAATAATTATGAATCGAGTTCCAAATCCACAAGCCCGAAGTCTAATCCAGTGGTCTCAAGCTATCATAGTCAACCTGTTGTCAGAGACTTGGAAGGAGAGGCATTCAAGCATGTTGAGATTGTAGCAAGGAAGGTCTTCCATCAGCATTTTAGCGTCCTGGCATGTTGGGGGACAATGAAACATAGGCTAAGTTGATTAAATAAACTTTTCCCTAAGTCTAACTTAGGAAAAGAACTGTTGATATGTTATAATCTTTAGTTGACTTTATTGAGTACCTTTTCTAAGGTTAAAGTGAAAAAATAATTTAAGTTGTGGTCTTTTAATCTTGACCATTGATCTCATCTTGATGGGGAGATTATATCTCAGCCCTCCATCACTTTGGAGATTAGGGTTTCACTTACTCAACAAAGTATATGAGAAGATCGACTTGGCTAGAGGGGCGTACTTGAGAAAGAGAAATCGATTTGTGAGAGAGATAGATTGCAGGTTTGCTGGTGAGAGTTTTTGCAGGAGAACAGAGGAGACATTGACAGGTGGATCGACTCATTTCTTCACCAAATCGCAGAGGTATACTTCAGATCTGACAGGGCCATGAAGGGTGACGCAGGAGGGTTGTACGATTACGCAGAGGCTCACCTTTCTTGCCTCTATTTCATTCTGGGAGGTTTTGGAGGATTCTAGGAGGGCCGTACGATTCTGTTGAGGAGGGTTTTGCTGAGAATGCTCAGCTATTGGCTGAAGCCGATTTATCCTTGTAAGAGATCTCTATATTTTCCTGCATAATAATAAAAATCCACAAATCTGCTGCACTGGTTTTCCCTCCGGGGTTTTTCCAGGGACAATTGTCCAAAATAAGTGTGTACATGTGATGTGATTACTGTTATTCTTTACTTTCAGATCCTGGTTATATATTTCTGTTGTGCAGAGAAAACCTGGATAAATCAGTTAAAATAATTGTTTAAGGAACTGGGTTTTGAAAATTTCACAAAGCACAGTAATGAAGATCTGATCGTGTCAGATGAGGCGGGTATCCCAAGCTCAAGACTAAAAGAAGGTTTTTCTCCATTGGATTTGGAGGGTAATGTTCCAATTCTGCAGAGTCTGGAAGTTATTTATTAGCTCCCTCGAATAGTCAGGGCAAGGTTGAACTGGAATATGAGGCGAGGTCAACTCAAGTCTATGGGAAAAAGGTTTCTCATGAGCCATCAAATGAACAGGTAAAAGATACAGGATTTGTAGGCACAAACCTGAATCTGGAGACACTGAGTGGTGGCAACAAAGAGAAGAAGCTCAGGGCAGTGTCTCAAGGGGGAAAGAACTCAAAGAAGATAAGAAAAGTGGTCTAGAAGGAGGCACAGGTCAATACGGTCGCAGCTGAAGATCTGGGCATAGCACAGGTATTGGGTTTTTCCGGCAAGGCCCTAATCAAAAAGATTTTCACGAGGCATAAAAGAGATGATGCTTTAAACACATGGATGCAGGAATTCTGGAAATTGATTACTGGATATGGGCCAATTTATTACATTATGACAAGAGGGTGGCTTGGTTTTTTATTTCAGTTTGAAGATGATGCCCATAGAACCTTGAAGGGCATATGGTTTTTAGAGTCCTCATTTCTATCATTAAACCCTTAGTACCATTGTTTCGACCCAAGGACAAAATCAAATTCAACGTGCTGATTTGGGTTGAGGTGCCAAGACTTTCCTTGGAATTTTAGACTAATAAATTCCTAGAGATGTTAGAGACTCAGTTGGGTAAGTTTATTTTAGTAGATTCTTCTTACAAAACTAGTGTTTGTTGAACTGTAGCCAAAGTCTTAGTGGAAATAGATCTAAAAGAAGGCTTGGTAGAAAGTGTGGATATTAGAATTTAGTATGGGCTGTATAGTTCATAAACAAATCCATGACTATTGCAACATGTCATTTAGGTGTGCAAGATGTCATCTACATGGACACGTAGCCAAAGAATGTACAAATCCCTTCATTAAGATGATTTGGAGGAGGAAGTTTGATATGGTAAAGGGTCATCCATCTCCCAATGGAAATTTGTCAGAGAAAGAGAAGTTAGTCTTAAAGGTAAACTAAAAGGAGAGGGAGCCAGGAGCAAATCAAGAAGTTTATGAGAAGATAGAGTTTTCATCAATAGAATCCGATTAAAGGAGCCTCCACAAGTGATGGTCCATTCTTCAAAGGAGGATCTTGGGCAACCAACATTTACATCGCAAAATCAAGCAAAGGCTCCTGGTGACAATGAAGGTATGCCCCACTCAGATCCACTCTCATAGCTCACTAATAACCGTGTTAATAATGTAGTGGGTTTTGTGTCTTTTGGGCAAAATATCACAAATCTGCCTATAAATCCTAATGGGAGGGTTTGGGGGGCAGGGGTTAAATTTTGGTGGCCAAACTTCTAATAGTGGTTCTTCACCTCGATCAGATAGTAAGGAAAATTATGTTTCCTCTTCTAACCCTAATTCAAATTCCAAAGGAACTACTATGTTCAATTCAGAGGATGTAGAGGTGTCCCAATTTCCAAAAGCCTTGAGTAGAAATTTTCCAAGTTCCAATGCCAAGAAATGGGGAAGAAGGGTTAGGAGGGAAAATTTCAAGAGGCTTGGGGAATGACAAACATAGGGTTGCAAACCATACATCTGTAGGAAGAAAATCATGTATTCAAAAAAAACAAGAAAAGGAATGGAGAGAGGTTCGACCCGGAAAACAAAGACAAATTACAGGGGTCCTTAGCACTAGCTGGACCCACAAGAAAGTCGAAAGATAAAAGTTATGTCTCTAAACACCAAAGGGTTGAGAAGCCTCTCAAAGAAGCTTTCCCTAACTAGGCTTATCAAGTTAGAGAAGCTAGATATTATCTTACTTCAAGAAACAATGGGGGTTGGGGATAAGATCATTGGCATGTTGAAATCTTCCTAAAAAATTGGGAAATTGTAGCATTAGATGCAGATGGTATGTCGGGGCATTATTACCAATTGGGGTTCAAATGTATCTTTGACAAATGCATTTTCATTTGTTTCAAGTTCATGTCCCACATTTGAGATTAGGGCATTGGGAATCACAGTAGTCATTATTAATGTGTAGAAGCCCTACAATAATAGATAGAGATATTGGGAAAGGTTTTTACCCTTAATGTTTTAAAGAAAGAGTTTGTCTTTATTGGTGGAGATCTGAATTTCACATGGAATAGGTATGAGATTTGGGGTCCTTCAACAAGAGGTGACAAATTAGGGGAATTTTTCAAGTATAATTTTGAGCAATCGGGATTCAATGATGTTGAACCTGTCAAGATTTCACCTTTCTAGAAGAACAACAGACAAGGGAATGAAGGAGTTTCAAAAGGGTTGGATAGAATTCTAATGAATGAGAATCTAATGAGTAAGGTGGATATATCCAAATCATGGGTTGGCAATGGAGGGGGGTCTGATCATTGCCCTATTTATCTTCAATTGGAGGCTAGAAACAATAAGCCTCCCTCCCCTTTCAAATTCAATTCAAGTTGGTTGGAAGAGGAGCTATAAAATCTAATTAAGCATGAGTGGAGAAGGTATGATGGAAATTTGGGATCTCCATCTAGTGTCCAGTTTGTCGATTCACTGAAGAATGTCAAAATTAAAGTGATGGATTGAGTTGTTGAAAGATATCATCTCAAGGACAAGGTTCTAAAGAATATTGAGGAGGAGATCAACAAGATGAAAGAGGGATTTTAATGATGAAGAAAAAATGAGGTTGAAGGAGTTGGAAAGCAAGGTGAGAAGGTTGTTGGCTAATAGAGAGGTTGAATGGAGATTGAAAAGCTGAGTAATCTAGCTTGAAAATGGTGATGAAAACGCAAAAATATTTCACCAATATGCAAATCACAGGAAGAAATAGAACACAATACGGAAATGAAAGATGAGGAAGGGGAATGGGTAAAAAGTCATGGGGAGATAGTTGCAATAGGGGTCGGACATTTCCAAAACATCTATAAGCAGCCTAAGAGAGTAAATATTGCAAATATTGTCAAACTAGCATCTTTCTTCCTGCTTTTGTGTCTGAAGAACAAAATGTTAACCTCTTAGAGGATGCTTCAAAGGAGGAATTAAGGGTGGTAACATCTTCTTTCAAGAAAGATAACAATCCAGGCCCTGATGGGTGGACTATTGAATTCTTCCTTGGTTTTTATGAATTAGTTGAAGAGTGTTAAAACCATGTAGTGAGGAATAAAGTGTTCTCAATGAATAAATGTATCCTAGTCATTGATCCAATCTAAAGATCCAATGGCTAGGATCCATTCCTTCATTCTCACACGGATTCACCCATAATATAAAAGAGAGTCGAGCTACTTCATTAGTATGAGCAAGTAGAGCTGGGAGTGCCCCATACAGGCCCGTACGGTCACGTACAAGTAATCTCAGCATAACATAAAAAGATAGAGGATATCCTACAGCCGGGTAATACAGAGAGGTCGAGTTAGGGCATGTTCCAACTATTCTGAGTAAGAGATGAGATAAGAAGGACCGAGGTTAGGGCCCGAGTTTTCTACAGCAAGTGGCATTCCATACAGAAGGAGAATATTCGTACAACAGCAGTCTAATCATACAGCCAAGAACCAGAACTCGAGTTGTACTGTCAGCAAGTGTATTGTATGTTTCTCTTATCATAATAAAAGAAGAAATTTTGATTATCTCTGTGTTGAGTGGTTGTTAGCACATTTACTCACTTGTATTCGATTTCTGTATAATTTCACATGGTATCAAAGCTAAGAGAAATCTAACAACTCTCAACAAATAAAATGGCAGAAGATGTATGTCAAGCCTGCCTCTCGTGTACCCAAACTAAATATGTTTGGTACATAGACAGTTGGGCTTCCAGCCACATGACAGACCATAAACACTACTTCAACAGCTTAAGCGAGAGAGAACTCAGGTTCGAAATTCTGTTGGGTGACGATTATGCCTATCATCCAAAGGGAACGGGAACAGTAAAGTTTGAGAGGGAGTTAGGTAGACCCCTCTATCTTTCAGATGTCCTCTATGTTCCTGGTTTAAAGAAGAATTTAATCTCAGTATCAGCTTTAGAAGACAAAGGATATGAAGTATCCTTCAAAGATTGAAAGGCTTACATTAAACCAAAAGGCACAGGAAAGGGGTTTGAGCAAGTTATTGGAGTAAGGAGAGACAAGCTATACAAGCTACAGTTTGACTCTCTCTATGCCCTTGCTAGCAGCAGCGGCAGTAGGGACTGTGAGATATGGCATAGGCATATGGCTCATCTTGGGCATCGAGCTCTTAAAATTCTGGGCAGAATTGTGACTAGAATGCCCTCATTCTCCACAGATCATCATGAGATCTGCAAAGGATGTGCCCTAGTTAAGTATGCAAGAGCACCTTTTCCTAGGAGTAATCATAAGTCCAAAAGTATCTTAGACCTAGTTCACACTAATATTTGTGGTCCTATGTCCTCTCTGTGTATAGGAGGAAAATTTAAATATTACATCAGCTTTATAGATGATTTTTCTAGAAAGACTTGGATTTACTTTTTGATAGGAAAAACCTTAGAAGAGGTACTCAAAAGATTTAATTTTTTAAAGAATTCAAAGCCCTTGTTGAGAATCAAACAGGGAAGAGAATAAAATTCTCAGATCTGATAATGGAGGAGAATACACATCCTTTGCCTTCAAGAAATTCTGCTCAAAAACTGGGATTAAGATGGAGTTGACAGTCCCATACACTCCTCAGCAAAATAGGGTTTCAAAGAGAAAGAACAGAGCAATTGTTGGAGCAGCAAAAGCAATGCTACATGATCATGATCTTCCTAAGTTCCTCTGGGCAGAAGCTTGTAACACTTGTGTATCTACAGAATAGGAGTCCTCATAAAGTGCTTGGAAATATAACTCTTGAAGAAGCGTTTACAGGGAAGAAGCCAGACATTAGTCATCTTCACATTTTTGGATGTACTATCTACTGTCACATTCCTGCTGAGAAAAGGACTAAGTTGGATCCCACAGCTGAGAAATGGATTCTAGTAGGATACAGTGAGACATCAAAAGCCTATTGGATATACTTTCCCTCCTCCAAAAGGACAGTAGAACGCAGAGATGTAAAATTTGAGAAAGAGAGGGCCTTCCGAAAATCTCTTCAAGACAAAAACATTTTGGAAGCAGAAGCTTCTCCACAAGAAGAAATGCCCATCTCTCAGAGCTCAAAATCCCCTTCAGAAAGCCAACAAGAAGAAGAACAACCAATGTCTCTCAGAAAGAGGAAGCCTAAATGGGCTGAACAACTGTTGAAGGAATCTAGCGAGCAAGTAAAGTCACCCAGAACCTCTGTTAGAACCAGCACACCTCCTCAAAGATATTCAGGATTGTTGCTCTCATGAGTGACATTATTGAGTCAGAACCAACCTGCTACGAAGAAGCTAGTACAAAACAAGAGTGGAAAGACTCTATGATGGAAGAATATACCTCCATAATAAAGAATGATGCATGGGAAATAGTACCCAGGCCGAAGAACAAATCATTAGAAAGCTCCAAATGGATATAAAAAATCAAGCATGCAATCGATGGCAGCATTGATAATTATAAGACCAGATTTGTGGCTCGAGGATTCTCTCAGAAGGAAGGAGTGGACTATGACGAGACCTTTGCTCTTGTAGCTCGTTATACCTCCATTCGTGCAGTCGTGTATGTTGCCACTCAGATGAGGTGGAGAATACATCAAATGGATGTTAAGATATCTTTCCTTAATGGTAAGATTGAGGAAGAGGTATATTTAGAACAACCATGGGGTTTTGAAGTTCATAATAGGGCTAGTCATATCTGCAGAATCAAGAAGGAACTTTATGGACTTAAACAAGCACCTAGAGCGTGTTACTCCAGGATTGACAATTATCTACAAAGCATTGGCTTTGTTAAAAGTGATGCAAATTCAAACCTATATCTTCTCATTAATAAAAATGATATTCTCATTCTTGTTCTCTATGTTGATGATCTATTTCCGACAGGAGCAGAAACAATGATTACAAGTTGCAAACAAGACTTGGCAAAAGAATTTGAAATGAAGGACCTTGGACTAATGCATTACTTCCTTGGTCTAGAAATTTGGCAGCACAAGAGCGAAATTTTCCTTGGTCAAGGAAAATATGCAGTTGAGATTCTCAAAAGGTTTGGGATGGAGCAAACCCATGGCCACTCCTATGATCACAAATCTTAAGAAACTAAACACCACTAAGTCAGACAAGGTGAATCCTACCATCTACAGACAGTTAATTGGGTGCTTGATGTACTTAACTAACACCAGACCTAATATTTGTTTTGCTGTCAACACTCTCAGTCAGCACATGGTGGACCCCAGGAGGGTGCATTAGATTGCAACTAAACATATTTTGAGATATCTTAAAGGTACCATAGAATATGGACTTCAGTACATACAAAGAGATCAAATTAGACTAATGGGTTACTCAGATAATAGATTTAGACTGGGTCAGCAGCACAGTAGATAGGAAAAGCACTTCTGGAGGATGCTTTAGCCTAGGCTCAAGCATGATCTCATGGTACAGCAAAAAAAAAAATTGGTAGCTCTCAGTTCAGCAAACGCTGAGTACATGGAAGCTAGCCAAGCAAGTTGTGAAGTTATTTGGCTTAAAAAAGTCCTTATAGATCTATTTGGTGCAAATTTGGATCCTATTGTTATCTACTGTGATAACCAAAGTTGTATTAAACTCTCAGAAAATCCAGTCTTTCATGATAGATCTAAGCATATTGATATCTGATACCACTTTATCAGGGACAGAGTATTGAAAGGAGCTGTGAAACTTCAATACATCTCTACAAATGAGCAAGTTGCAGATATCCTTACTAAAGGGTTACCTAAAGGAAAATTTGAATACTTCCGGAAGAAGCTGGGAGTCGTAGAGAACACTTTCCTCACTAAGAGGGAGTGCTAAAACCATGTAGTGAGGAATAAAGTGCTCTCAATGAATAAATATATCCTAGTCGTTGATCCAACTAAGATCTAATGGCTAGGATCCATTCTTCATTCTCACGCGGATTCACCCATAATATAAAAGAGAGTCGAGCTACTTCATTAGTATGAGCAAGTAGAGCTGGGAGTACCCCGTACAGGCCCATACAGCCACGTACAAGTAATCTGAGCATAACATAAAAGGATAGAAGATATCCTACAGTCGGGTAATACAGAGAGGTCGAGTTAGGGCTTATTCCAACTATTCTGAGTAAGAGATGAGATAAGAAGGACCAAGGTTAGGGCCCGCGTTTTCTACAACAGGTGGCATTCCGTATAGAAGGAGAATATTCGTACAGCAACAGTCTAATCATACAGCCAAGAACGAGAACTCAAGTTGTACTATCAGCAAGTGTATTGTATGTTTCTCTTATCATAATAAAAGAAGAAATTTTGATTATCTCTGTGTTGAGTGGTTGTTAGCACATTTACTCACTTGTATTTGATTTCTGTATAATTTCACAAAGAAGACCTGCTATGAGTGATTAATGGAGTCAAGAGATCTAGTAGGATGCTTGGAAGATTTAATTCTACACTTATTGCACTTATCCCAAAGAAAGAAAAACCTAGGTCTTTTGATGACTTCAAACCTATATCACTCTGCAATTGTATATAGCAAAAGTTCTAGCTACAAGGCTTAAAGGGGTCCTATCAAAAGTGATATCAGCTGAATATTTTGGTTTCCTAGAAAGAAGACAAATTCATGAGGCCATTGGTACTAGACAGGAGGGGCTTCATTTTATAAAGATGAAAAAGCAGCCAACAATGGTTATTAAATTGGACATGTCAAAGGCCTATGACAAAACCAATTGATTGTATCTGAGATTAATTATGATCCATGTAAGATTTAATCTCTCTGTTGTCAATTGGATAATGGGGTGTGTCACTTCTGTGAACTTTGCTCTACTGATTAATGGAGTAGGATTGAAATTTTTCAAGCCTACTAGAGGCTTAAGACAGGGATGTCCATTATCCCCTTTAGTATTCCTTCTGGTAGTTGAAGGGTTAAGCAAGGCAGTCATGGAAGCAAAAAGGAGAGGGAGTATTCAAGGTATTAAGATTGGGTCAGTTCCTCTAACCCATCTTTTTGTAGATGAAATTTTGTTGTTTATAAATGGATCTAAGAGGGAAGTCAAAAAATTAAAGAGATTTTAACACCTTCTGTTTGGCTACCATGATGGAGATAAATGCACAAAAATCTACATATAGTTTTATTGGTATAACGGAGGAGGTTGTACATAGACTAGCTTTATTGTTCCCTTTTAGAGAAATAAATATGCAGGAAGGATTCAAATACTTGGGATTCATCCTTAAGCCTGACAACTGTGGAAAAAGAGATTGGGTTTGGCTAATTGAAAGAATTGAAAACGAAATTTTTCTGTGGTGCAACAGATGGCTTTCAAGAGGAGGAAGGTTAACTCTAGTCAAGTCTATCCTAGTGTTTTAAAAATCGACGAACCGGAACCGAAACTGGCCGGTTTGACCGGTTTGATGGTCGACCGGTTCAAACTGGCCAATAAACCGAACCAGTAGGCCGGTTTGGTCCCTAAAACCTACAACCTAAGTAACAAAGAAGTACTTGGCTCATGTTTTCTCATGCAAGTTGGAGTTGTAAGGTGTTTTGGTGTGCAGCTGAGGGTTATTTTGCCTTACCCCCTCCATTTCACCCACCCTAGTAATTAATGGTAATGTTAAATTCTTAAAGTAAAAGTGACATTCTCCTTTATCTTTCATTTTTCACTTTTACTTATTTTTAACATTACCATTAATTGTTTCGGGATGTTTGAGAGTGGTTCCAACCTCATTGGACTTCATATGGAGAAAGTAGAATTTTAGGTCCCATTCAAAATTCA
>WSFP011432933.1:0-21421 GCA_009831015.1 Picea engelmannii
GTTACCATTTTTTCTTTCAGCATATCCAGACCGTGTTGACAATCCTCATTCAACTAGAACTTTGTGTCTTTCCTTAGCAGTTTCTCCATTGGCGTGGTGATCTGTGCGTACCCTTTTATAAATTTTTTGTAGTATCACATGTGTCCCAATGTTTCTCTTAGTTGACGAACTATTTTTGGTGGTGGTAGGTTAACGATTACTGCAATCTTGGCAGGATCTACTAGTAAACTTTGCTTGCATACTATGTGGCCCAATAGTATCCCAAAAGGTGTTCTGAAGATGCACTTCTTGATGTTTAACTATATCTAGCACTGCCTGCATATTTCTAACATCAGCTGCAATACCTCTACATGGTATTTTGACATATTATAGATTGTCCAATCGTCCAAGTATACCTTTAGAAATTGGTGGATAAATTATTTAAATGCAACTATGACTACTCTGGAAAATATTGTTGGTGCATTATTCAGTCCAAAAGGCATGATTGTTTACTGGTAGGATCCCCATTATGTCACAAAGGTAGTCTTGTATCTGTCTTTTGGTGCTATCTTGATTTGGTGGTATCCTGAAAATCCGTCAGTGAATGAGTAAAATTCATCTCCTCCTACATTCTCCAACACCTCATCCGTGAAAGGTGTAGGGAACGGGTCATGTAGGAACACATCATTCAACTTCCTCAAATCGATGCATATTCTTATGCCGTCTTGTTTTTTCTCCTAAAATACCATCGAGATTTCTATTCTGATTCTTCCACAGGTTCTATGATTCCAACCTCTAGCATGCTATCGATCTCAGCTTTGAATTTTTTTATATATATTAGATTTAGTTTGTATGGTCGTTGTCTGATCGATCTTGCCTTGGATCTGAGTGGTATCTTTATTTCACCTAGCTCTCCTGCTATGCCCTTCATTTCTGTGAATGTTGTGGGGAACATGTCATTGTACTCACGCAGTAACTCTATTATGCTTTCCATTGTTTTCTCATCCCGGTAGTCTCTAATGCTGGCCATTTTTGGATTGTCAATTGTCCCAATGTTGACTTTCTTCACCTTGATTGACACAACAATTACTTTTGATTCTAGAAGTGGAACTTCCACTTCTCTTTCGCCTTCAACTTGCTCGATTTGAATATCACACAGATCATCCTCATATGATACTTATTCCTGCACATGGTAGCATGACAACAGTTCTTTCACTATCTGTCTACTTTGTTGTTGTTCTTCTGTTATGAGTTCAACTTATGATTCCTTAATGAATATCACCCCTCTTATTCATTTAAGTGTTGCATTTATGTTGGGGTTCTCATGCTCAACTGAGAAAGTGACTGTAAAGTTCTGTTGTAGTACTATCCAGCTCGTAGTTCCTCTGCACAGTTCCTGGTCTGTATACCAATTTGTTGGGATGCCCTCTAATGTGTGTATGAAATGATGAGGCCATTCCTCTGGGGGTGTCATTTTCCATAACGCTTTGCACTTCTCCAAGTGTTCCGTTGATGCCCCCTTGTCCATCATATTTTTGCTGTTGGTTGCTTCTTGCATCTGCACCAAACCTAATGTGCAGTATCCGCTTACATTGGTACAAATCCTTGATTGTTTCTTTGTGTGTGCCCTACCATCTTGCAGTTGTGGCCTTGAGTGATACATCTAGTGCTAAGAATCTATGATTTTATAACACTTCATCTTCGTAACATGTCAAGAATGATTCTAGATCATTTACCCCATGGAACCTAGGTGGTTCCCTTATCTCCCTACCTACCCATCTTACTGTGCGGACTATTCTGGTGCGTATTCTTGTGGAAACTTCATGTAGCCTCTGTTGCCAGTTCTCTAAAACTGTATCTGAGTCTGACGCACATGGGGTGATGCTCCACCAATTGAGTATCCCATCTGTAGTTGGGTTTACGTAATCCTCATCGCGTGCATTTTTTCTGTACAACTCGATAATTTCCTCCAAGTCCAAGCAAGTAGGCTCTACAAACCTTTCTCCTTCCGATGGGTCTAATGGTGCAATGATCCTGTATTCTCCTGACTCAAAGGTCATTTTCCATGTCTTTAATTTGACTATGGCCTGGTTATCAAATGCCCAATCCAAGCCAGGCAATGCTGGGTAAGGTGTTGTGCCATCCACTATCTCTATTACTTCGAAGTCATCTTTAGTGCGCACTCCATCCAGGTCTACTGTCACTCCTTTTAGTCTCCCAATTGGTAGGACTATGTGCTGATTTGCCAGCTTCAGCTGAATATCCTAATGTGGGCTCTCCCATACATTGCCATGTCTTCTTGGGTAATACATTGACTTCAGATCCTAGATCCTGTATGATATCTCCCATGTTAAAATCTTCAATGTTGGCGTTCAACCTGAACTCCCTACTTGTTCTTCTCCTTGTATGTAGTTGACTGACTATTTTTTGTTCTATCTTTCCTTCTGTCTCTATGCTACATCTTTCTGTCATATTTTGTAATACTTTGATAGAGGATGGATAATTTAGTAATTTTACACATTATTGAAAAAAGCCTTTGATTGTACTTGCTTGTTCCAGGGGCTGCATTTCTTTGGTATGATCCAACGATGGAGGCATCTCGTACTCTGGTACTTCCTTACGATGCTGCACAGTTGAGGTCGACGCAATGTCAGGCTTAAAAAATTCTTGTCTGGCTTGCTTAAATATCTCCTTCTCGTTCTGTGCATCAAACTGCTTCCTTGGTTCGACATTCTTCTTCACCCATTGGTGTTGTACTGGCTCTTGTTGTACTGCATCATTTCCTATTTTAGTTACTCCACGTGTAACTATGTTGATTTTTCTTCCTTCATCCATCGCTTCTGCTGAAATCCATTGAACATCCTGATTATTCTAATTCCTCTTTTCCTGGATCTTCCCTAATAACGTAGGACATTCTTCTATGTCATGATCTGATGCGTGGCAATACATACAAGTCGCTGGTGGAAGTGGACATTCTCTTGCATATTTTCCTGGTTGTTGACAGTTGTGACATATCATTGGTCCTCTACCTCTTCCAAATCCTCCTCTTTCCCTTCCTCCACCTCTGTAGCCAGCTCGATCCCCTTGCGGCGTGTTATACTGAAGCACCTGGTTATACTGCGTGGTATTGTAGTGGGGTTGCGCTGTGCTATATGTTTATTGTGCGGTATTATACTGTTGTTGCGCAGTGTTGTATGGGGCTAGTACTTGGTTAAAATGATGTGAAACTTGCCCGGTCATCATATATTCCTGCACCCTATATGCATCTGATGTCCTCTCTCTCATCAACTCCATGGTTATACAATATTTGTCATCATGGCCTATTGACTTGCAAAATTTGCAATATGAGCTCTTTGGAATTGTCTGGTACTTTTGCATCATTGGGCAGTGATATGGATCGTGGCCATGTTTCTTACAGATTTCGCACCATAGTCCTTCTATTGGTAATGGATTTGGCATTCCTGCTGCCATGTACTGCGCAAATGTTGGACAATCTTTCTTATGGTGTCCTTCTGTCCTGCATGTGGTACACCCAACGACTTCTCTTTTGTCCTTACTTTTGTTCTGGTTTAGCTGGAAAATTAAGTTCTTCAGATCCTCCTTCATCTCCTTGATGGATGGATCTGTGTTATTGTAAATTTTTCAGACCCCAACCCAGTTTCAGTCTCGCTGATTTTTCAGCCAAAGTTAAATGCCAAACCCAATTTCAACACTGTTTCAGCATATGTTTCAACACAGTTTCAGCATATGTTTCAGCACTATTTCAGCATATGTTTCAACACAATTTCAACATTGTTTCAGCATATGTTTCAACACTGTTTCAGCATATGTTTCAACACAATTTCAGCAATGTTTCAACATTGTTTCAGCATATAAAAACTTAACATAAAATAAACTTCAGAACTGAAACATGAGGATTCTAAACATCATTTTCAACACAAAAATAAAATATCAACAGTATGCAAAACTCAGAAAATATAGACACAAAGATTTTCGGTCTAATTTCGACCCTGGAAAAACCCACAAGGGGAAAACTAGTGAGAGAGGGCTTTTTATTTTTATGAGCTTCTGAGAAATTTATTTTACAGCATATTCATCTTCAGAAATTTACACAAACTTCTCTGGACTTTCTTTCGCTAAAATCCTTCTGAACAGTCCTAGAAAATGCTCCTCGATTTCTGTCCCAGAAATCCGTACAACTGTACGAATGTACCAACAATTAATGCTGCACGGACTGTCTCAAAATTCATGCCAAAAATCTGCTAAGACTGTACGAAAAACCCATCATGAACAACTCCTTGTAAACCGTGCTGTATGGCCCTCAAAATTCATGCAAAACTGTACGGACAATACGAAAATACACTTAGAAATTTATTACAGCAGTTACCTCGATTTATGTGCCAATAAATGTTGTACAACAACCTTGGAATGCATGCCAATACTCTCAGAAATTGCAGTTGTTGTCCTCCTCGATTTCTGTGCAGATTAAATGTTGTACGACCTCCACAAATCCATACGGTATGGCCTGTTCTTCCTTGTTGTCTGCTGCCTTGAAAACTGTGCCAGTTCTTTGCCTTGGGATGCATGCTCTCCTTCAGCAAATGCTGTCTCTTTTCTTCAGCACGACCTCTCTCTTGCTCTCTCTTGTTCTCTCAACAAGAATGCTTGAACTACCTAAGAAATGGGTGTGCCCTCTTGCCCTAGTCGACCTCATGAGGGAAGGTGAGGGGTTTTCTAATCTAACGGTTGAGATTAGATTAGATGGGTGGTTAAGATTTGGTGTCTCTTCACTCACCCTCACTTTAGTCATAAAGTTATCTTTTAATTTGCATCTCATAAATTAATTTGACTAGGACCCACATTAGGCACTTTCTCCCCCTTAGGTGCTTGGGGAAGAGAAACACTTGCCTTGGTACTTTATTTTAATTAAAAATTTAACACTCCCTCATACTGAGGAAAGTGTTACTCACCACTCCAAGCTTGTTCCTGAAAAATACAAACTTGCTCCTGTTCAATGCCTTGGGGAGTATGTCTGCAACCTGCTCCTCAGTAGATATGTACTATAGCTCCACAACTCCTCTCTGAACATAATCACGGATGAAGTGATACCGAATCTCGATATGCTTAGACCGGTCATGAAAAACTGGATTCTCCAAGAGTTTAATGAAACTTTGATTATCACAGTAAATCACGGTAGGCCTTAAATGCACACCGAACAATCCAACCAACATCTTGTGAAGCCAAAGGGCCTCACAACTAGCTTGACTAGCTTCCATATACTCAGCCTCTGCCGAACTCAAAGCCACTGACTTCTGCTTCCAATTGAACCAAGACACAACTGCTGATCCCAATCCAAAGCAACACCCTGAAGTGTTTTTCCTGTCATTGACACATCCTGCCCAATCTGATTTTGTATAGCCAACCAGACGAACTCCATCTCCTCTATGATAGTCCAGACCATAATCTACCTTACCACAAAGATACTTGAGCACATGTTTTTCTACCACCTAGTGCACTCTCCTAGGCTCCATCATGAACTGAATGAGAGTGTTGACAACAAAACAAATATCTAGCCTGGTATTGACCAAATACATCAATGACCCAATCAACTGACGATACAAAGTGGAATCCACCAACTGTGACTCAGAAGCATGAAGCTTATTCTAGTTGGTAATCATGGGAGTGGTCATGGGACTGCTATCTCCCATCTGAAATCTTCTCAGAATGTCACACACATACTTCCCCTTTCCCAGAAAGATGTGTCCAGGCTCCTGCCAAACCTCCAATCCCAAAAAGTAATGCATCAGTCCAATGTCTGTCATCTCAAACTTTGGAGCAAGGCTCTCCTTGCAGCTGCTGATGAGTCTCTCTGCCCCTGTAATGAAAAGGTCATCCACATATAGTAGAAGAATGAGAGGATCCTCTCCAACCACAATGAAGTATAGGTTGGGATCTGCCTCACTCTTCTCAAAACCCAACTACTGCAAATATGCATCTATCCTCGAATACCAAGCTCTGGGAGCTTGTTTCAGCCCATACAATGCCTTCTTCAGTCTACACACATGAGACTCTCTCCCATGCACCTCAAATCCCAATGGTTGCTCAATGTATACCTCCTCCTCAATAAGACCATTCAGAAATGCGGTCTTCACATCCATCTGGTGGATCTTTCAACCCATCTCTGCTGCAATGGAGATCACTGCCCTGATCAAAGTGTATCGAGCAACTGGCGCAAAGGTCTCATCATAGTCGACTCCCTCAACCTATGAAAACCCCCGATCCACAAAGAGAGCTTTGTACTTCTCAATGCTGCCATCTGTAGCATGCTTTAGCTTGTAGAGCCACCTGGAAGTCACCACTGACTTCCCCTCAGGTCTAGGAACAAATTCCCAGACATCGTTCTTCATGATGGAATTGTACTCTTCCATAATGGCATCTCTCCATACCTGCCTACTAGTGGCCTCCTCAAAAGTGGAAGGCTCAGACTCCTTAATACTACTCACCATTGCGATGTAGCTGCAAAACCTCTCGGAAGGTTTACTCTCCCTCACTGCCTATCTGGGATTCCCCACTGAACCCTGTGCCTCCCTCAAAGTGTCCTGAAGCCACTCGGGCTTCCTCCTCTCTGAAGTAGTGTCCTGTGGAGGGGACTCTCCCTGCTCAACCCCATCTGCTAAAGACAATGATCCTATAGTAGACCCTGAAGTACCTGATCCTGAAACCTGTGGACCGGTAGCCTGCGAACCTGAACTCTATGGCCCTGTCACCTGTGAACTTGTAGTCACCGAAACTGGTGGCCCTGAAATCTGTGTCACTATAGTCTGTTGCGGGCTCACCTGAATCTGAGATGAATACTTCTCACCTGTCTCTGTCCCTCTAGACTTCCTAAAGGCTCCGTCCTCCTCAAATCTGACATCCCTCCTCAAGACAGTCTTCCTCAAGGAAGGAAGGTAAATACAGAAAGCCTTTGAAGTCTCACTGTACCCAACAAAGATCCCTCTCTCTACCATGGGTTCCATCTTTATCCTCTTCTCAGAAGGGACATATGACTATGTGATGCACCCAAAAATCTGAAAGTGCCCCAGCTCAACCTTCTTCCCAGAGAAAGCCTCCTCATGAGGCATTCTCCCCATAGCCCTGTGAGGACTCATGTTCTATAGATAAACTGCAGTGTAGCATGCCTCAACGCATATAAATAGTGATAGCCCTTGATCATGTAGCATGGCTCTCGCAGCCCCAACAATGGCCCTGTTATTCCTCTCAACAACCCCATTCTATTGCGGGTTGTAAGGAATAGTCAACTCCCTCCTGATGCCCTCTCCTGCACAGAAATCCATAAACTCCTTGGAGGTATACTCACCCCCATTGTTCAATCTCAGGACTCTGATTTTCTTCCTTTTCTGATTCTCCACAAGAGCTTTGAACTCTTGCAACCGACTGAAGACCTATCCTTTGGTTTTCATGAAGAAAATCCAGGACTTCTGAGAGAAGTCATCAATGAATACAACATAGTATAGGGATCCAGTCAATGATGCCGAAGACATCGGGCCACATATATCTGAATGTATAAGATCAAGTATCCCTATTTCTCTACTGTCACTGCTCGAAAAAGCAATCTTGGTGTACTTTCCCAAGGTACACCCCTTGCACAACTCATGGTTCTCTGAACTGAAATCTGGAACTCCTGTCACCATCTCCCTCATAACTCTCAAAGCCCCATGGTGCAAATGTGCCATCCTCCTGTGCCATATCTCACATAGGTCACTGCTGTTGTTGGTAGAATGAATCATTGCTCGCACTAGCTGGAATAAGAACTTGTACAACCTCTCATGTCTAGTACCAATCACTTTGGTCGAAGTGATGCTAGACCCTCTAGGGAAAATAAGCACCTGCCCATCACGGAACAAGACCTCATATCCCTTCTCCTCAATAGTAGAAACTGACACTAAGTTCTTCTTCAAGCCCGGAACATAAAGAACCTCTGTCAAAGTCATGGGAGGCAAAGACTCCCTATGAAATGATATGGTTCCACAACCAGCCACCTTGACCTCCTAATCATCTCCAAGCACTACCTTTGCATCTCCACATTGAGTAAGATCTGTCAAGTGCTCACGAATTGTTGTCATATGGCGAGAGGCACCACTGTCAATATACCAAGTATCAGGAGTAGTGGTCCTCGAGGATAGACATGTAATCAAGGAAAATTCCTTGTCAAACTTGGTGGAAAACTCTTTCACCTTTGCTGAAGCTGCTGTTTGTTTCTTCTTCTTGTTTGAACACTGTCCTGCATAGTGCCCAAACTTATGGCAAGAAAAGTACTTGACTTTGCTCATGTCTTTCTTCCCTTCACCCTTGGGCTTCTGTCCTCCCTTTGGACCCTTTCTGAACTTCTTCTTGCTAGTGGTAGCAAGAGCCACATTCTCCTCCTCATGACCTGTAGATGAACTTCCATGCACATAACCTCTCCGGGTCTCCTCCTGAACAAAGTCATCCCAAAGACGTTCCCAATCGGGAAGCTTCTCCCTAGCAACAATGCCCTCCAAAAAAACAACCCATTGTTTGGAAACGCCATTCAATGCTGTTCTCACAAGATCACTGTCAACTATGGCTTCCCCCACAACTCCAAGCTCATCCCTCACCTGTGTCAATCTAGTAAGGTAAGTGACCACATTTTCAACCTTGGTCATTTTTATGCTCTTTAGTTTTTCCCTCAAAACCATTTTCCGGTTCTCATTTGTACTTTGGTACAATTTAGTCAAAGACTCCCACATCTCATAGGCATGTGTCTTCCCCGTAAAGTGAGGAATCAAATGATCCTTGATGGCATCAAGAATAAATCTCTTAGCCTTGATACTCTTCTTATTATAGGTTGCAAGAAGAGTAGCATCAGTAGGTACCACAACAGGATGAGTAGTGGTATTCTCCACAATGTCCCACAACTCATTCTCTTGCAAAAGCAAGATCATCCTCTCCGTCCAAGCACCAAAATTTGATGCCCCATCAAGTCTGTCTTCAACCCTCAAACCAGTAGCCATGACCCTCTTTCTGCTGACAATCACAAATTCAAAAATCTTCCCTATGAAGTGACTGTTGTCCCAACTTTCTGTTTGCTGAAATCTCTGCTTCCCTTCAACTCATCTCTGATACCATGTAAATTTTTCAGACCCCAACCCAGTTTCAGTCTCACTGATTTTTCAGCCAAAGTTAAATGCCAAACCCAGTTTCAACATTGTTTCAGCATATGTTTCAGCACAGTTTCAGCATATGTTTCAGCATATGTTTCAACATTGTTTCAACATATGTTTCAACATATGTTTCAACACAATTTCAGCACTGTTTCAGCATATGTTTCAACATTGTTTCAACATATGTTTTAGCACTATTTCATAATATAAAAACTTAACAGAAAATAAAATTCAGAACTGAAACATGAGGATTCTGAACATCGTTTTCAATGTAGAAATAAAATATCAGCAGTATGCAAAACTCAGAAAATATAGACACAAAGATTTTCGGTCTAATTTCGACCCTGGAAAAACCCACAAGGGGAAAACCAGTGAGAGAGGGCTTTTTATTATTTATGAGCTTCTAAGAAATTTCTTTTACAAAATATTCATCTTCAGAAATTTACACAAACTTATCTGGACTTTCTTTCGCTAAAATCCTTTTGAACAATCCTGGAAAATGCTCCTCGATTTGTTTCCCAGAAATCCATACAATTGTATGGTTGTCCCAACAATTAATGTTGTACGAACTGTCTCAAAATTTGTGCCAAAACTCTGCTAAGACTGTACAGAAAACTCAACATGAACAACTCCTTGTAAACCGTGTTGTACGACCCTCAAAATTCATGCCAAACTGTACGGATAGTACAAAAATACACTTAGAAATTTATTACAGCATTTACCTCGATTTTTGTGCCAATAAATGTTGTACGACAACCTTGTAATGTGTGCCAATACTCTCAAAAATTGCAGCTGCTGTCCTCCTCGATTTTTGTGCACATTAAATGTTGTACGGCCTCCACAAATCCCTACGGTATGGCCTGTTCTTCCTTGTTGTCTGCTGCCTTGAAAAACATGCCAGTTCTTTGCCTTGGGATGCATGCTCTCCTTCAACAAATGTTGTCTCTTTTCTTCAGCTCGACCTCTCTCTTTCTCTCTCTTGTTCTCTCAACAAGAATGCTTGAACTACCCAAGAAATGGGTGCGCCCTCTTGCCCTAGTCGACCTCATGAGGGAAGGTGAGGGGTTTTCTAATCTAACAGTTGAGATTAGATTAGATGGGTGGTTGAGATTTGGTGTCTCTTCACTCACCCTCACTTTAGTCATAAAGTTATCTTTTAATTTGCATCTCACAAATTAATTTGACTAGGACCCACATTAGGCACTTTCTACCCCTTAGGCGCCTGGGGAAGATAAACACTTGCCTTGGTACTTTATTTTAATTAAAAATTTAACACTATGATACTGGTTTTCTTCCAATTGCAGGGCTGCCTATAGAGACTCTGCCTATGTTTGAAACTTTTGTAGTCGCAGTGGATATTTCAAGTGTGGTGATAGTGAGTTGACGAACAACTTCATGTGTTGCATATCTGCCATGAGATATTTCAGTTTTCCTTTTAGTTGCTTGAATCTTTGGTCAATCTCCCATACTGATTCTCCTAGTTTCTTCCTAATTTATATCAACTTTTTCATGTATTGGTCCTCTGAGCTTGGATTTTGAAACTCATTTATCAACAACTTCTTGACATCTGTCAGTGTCCTTGTCATCCCAGGTGGACTCTTTGTGTCTACACTCATGTACCAATATAGTTCGCGGTCTTCTAGCATGATAGCTAGTTGCGTAAGTTTAGTGTCTTCATCAGTGATCTGTTTTGCTTCCCATATATTTTCACAGATAAACAGGTGCTTCTCTGGGTCCTCCGACGCTTCTCCTTTGAGTTCTGGTAACCTAATGGTGGGATCATGTCCTGCCATCCTGAATTTTGAACTACTACCTTCCCACGATGTATATACTTGACTAGTGCTTCCTGAACTAGCTCCCCTAGTTGTTGTTCCTTGTGTAGATGTACTTCCTGTTGTCTTCCCTCTCCCGAAATTCAATTGTCTAAATGGTGGTGTTCTTTTTGGTGTGTTAGTCGTACATGGGTTTATGGCTTCCACACTGACATTAATATGGATAGGATTTATACCTTCTATTCCTTCCCTTGGACCTCTCATCTTCCTCT
Source organism: Picea engelmannii (assembly GCA_009831015.1). Classification (NCBI taxonomy): domain Eukaryota; kingdom Viridiplantae; phylum Streptophyta; class Pinopsida; order Pinales; family Pinaceae; genus Picea; species Picea engelmannii. The sequence goes on from WSFP011432933.1 coordinate 11,209, forward strand.
CATATGTTTTGTGTAGGGTTTCCTCAATCTGCTCCACAACCCGAAGATCCTCTACCTCCTCTTCATCACTTACCAAGCCTTCCCTTGCGGCTACAACTCTCTTCTTGGTGTTCACCTTGTATTGGTAGAGTACTCCATTGCACGTATTTCTAGTTGTCGCCATGATCTGCTTGATCTGGTCTTCATCCATCATGATTGGGTCGAAGGCCTCCTCCTTCTTTTCTTTATCCCCTTCTCCTTCTATTTCTCCATTTTTTGTTAGTGATCCCCCCTTCCCCCATGCACGCAAGGAAGTTCAATTGTCTGACTCCATTGTAATTACACCTTTGTTATATAATAATATCTTAATGGAAGTATATAATGATTAAAGGTACCTGCCTCAAGGTCCTTTCAAGAAGTCTTGTTCAATTGTGTTGTATGATTTTGCTGTATCTACTGTAAACTCTGTGATAAATCCGACAAGAATGTTGTCTAACCAAAAATCTATTGCACATGTGAATTTATTATCAATGCATTGTAGTTGCGTGATCTCTTCGGGATTCCACTCTAGCTGTATGATCTGATTCATCGGATGGTTGTCTTTCAATCTCTTGATCCACTCCTGCAATATGTGTGGAAAATCACAAAAAACTACTTCATGCAAGTCGGTGAATACGTACTTGTCTAGATACTTGTGCGGTGTTAACTTGGGGTTTTTGTTATCTTTCTGCGCAAACTCTAGCTCCTTTGTCTTCAACCAACTTTCGATATCTACCTTTTGTGGGATTCAATGGTCTCAACATCCCCTTCTAGCGACTCATTCTCTCACCTTTTTGTTGTCCGATCTGGTATTCTTTTGTTATTCTTTCTGTAGATCTCATGTGCTCAATCCCATTGCCTTCAAATCAGTCGGTAGTAGAGCCACTTGTTGGTTTTTTCGTTTAGTTTTAACCATTTATCATTACAAATTGACCCCCGTTCATAATCAAGAAGCTTCCCAACAAAATCCCTTAATACTATCGGCCCCTCTGGTTACCTAGAAGTCAACACAATACATAGAGTGCACTACACAGTCTCACCTGAGATAGCTCTTATGGGTGGTTGCAATACTCAGGTGTTTGCAACTTGGGACTGAGTGAGATCTGTACTTGTATGATTCATCCTTTATTTAGTCAATTTAACGTTCTGCTATAACATTTATTCTACATATGCATGTAAAATACCAGATCGACTTAATCACTTCATTCATTCAGCATTCATCAATTGATCATATACAAAGAAACATTCATGCAATCCCACAACATAGTGTTACCGTGGTTCACCCCCTCCTGGGCTATGTCCAAAAAGATCTGGCTCTTAGGATTCTGTTATTGTTCAGAAAGATATCACCACGTGTATGTTTACATTCTTAGTTCTCATTCTCCTCATCGACTCGTCAATCCCTGTGAGGCTGACTAGATCGCACCAGGCTCCTTAGCCTGCGATCTAACCCTCGGGATCGAGTCACTCATTCCCTCCTTATCTCACCATCTTAATGATTCATACAGTCTTACAATAGCCTTCCTCTCTTTCTCACCTCTATCTCTCCCTATTAGCCTCTCTCTCCTTCGTGTCCCTATTTTCTCCTAAGTACTACTTATTTATATTTTCAGCTCACCAACCATTACAATATATTACAAAAACCCTAACCTTAGCATCGTTAGTTCTTCCATGCATGCGTGCATGATGCTTTTCCTTCTAGCTGTTGCTTTCCTCTTGCATGCCTTTCTCCCCAAAATAGCCTTTCTTTTTTATTCGGCTTTCTTCCAACAACCACCCTTGTTCAATATGAAGACTAACTAGAGGAATATACTCTCAATATCAACTACATAAACACCCTCCCTCTTTGAGTCAAGAAGAACCTACCCCAAAATATGTTAAAGAGGAACCCTTAATTTCCCTCTATGCTTTATCTGACATTTTTTCCCCTCAAACCTTGAAACTGATTGGTTACATAAAGAACTAAAACGTTATTGTTATGATTGGCAGTGGAAACTTCCAATATTTTATTCATAGGTGAGTATCTAAAGAAACCAATTGTTATGTCCATGTGGTGCATAACTTTCAAATGATGATAGATAATGGAGGTATGATGAAATGTGGTGGTAAATGTGAAATTTTGAAACTTCAAATGGGGGAGTATCATATGAAAAATCATATGTTTTCTATCAAAATGGGTAGTTGTGATGTAGTTTCATGGTAGAATGGTTACATACTTTGGTTCTATTTATCATGGATTTCAAGGAATTATACATGAGATTTACTAAACAGAGCCATACCATACCCCTAAGGTATTTTAATTTAGCTCCCCAAAAATGATCAACTCTCACCATTTGGAGAAGCTCTTGAAGAAATCCAACTTGGGCATTATTTCCCAATTCATTTCCATCCAAGTAATGGATATCCACATATAAGAAATTCACCCTAAGTTGCAGTTGGTATTTCCCAAACATATAAAAGTCTTTGAAACACCCTATGGTGAGCACGATCAAGGTATTCCCCTAATTCCAAGAAATCAACTATTAAATGTGCATCCCTATAGTCATCCTTTTCCCAACAAAAATAAAATTAAAAAGATTATTTAGGAAATATTGGAGACATGCATCATTCATCCTAGTACTAATCATTATTCATCATCGATGGTCATGGTATTGAAGAAGGAAGGAAATTGGTGCATGTGTCCTAATTTTTGTGTTCTGAGTAAGATGGCCATTGATGTCAAATTTCCCATCCCAATTATTGATGATCCCCTTGGTGAGATACATGGTGCTAAGTTATTCACTAAAATTTACCTTCATTCAGGATACCGACAAATCCAAATAAATGAAGAGGACATTCCTAAAAATTCTTTCCACAGACTCGAAGGCCATTATGATTCCCCTTGGAATTTATGATGCCCCATATATATTTTAGAACCTCATGAACAAAAAAAATTATTCATTCATGTGTAATTATTTTGTTGTATTCTTTGATGATATCTTGATCTATAACAAAACCTGGAACACCCATGTGGAGCATATCGATAAATCCTTGAAACTATTTTGGGACCACCAGTTATTCATTAAATGTTTGAAATGTTCCTTTGGAGCTTTAGAGGTAGAACACTTGGGTCACTTTATTAGTCACGAGGGGGTGCAATAGGATCCTAAGAAAAATTGAGGTGATAAAATATTGTCCATGCCCCAAAACCCTAAAGAGATTACATGGTTTCTTAGGACTTACCAAATACTACAGAAAAATTGTGAAGAATTATGGATGAATTGTCACTCCCTTAATAGCCTTGCTTAAAAATAATTCCTTTGTATAGAATGAAGCCACATAGTAGGTATTTTCATGTTTAAAGGATGGCATGTGTACTACACCCATCTAAGAAAATCTTGGTTTCAGTAATAATATTTCTTGGAATATGATGCATCGAGAAGATGTCTCGGCGCTATTTTGATGCAAGAGGGGCATCCATTGGCATTCACCCATAAGTACTTGTGCAATGGAAATTTGGTCAAGTATACCTATGAGAAATAGATGGAAGGCATCCTTCATTCAGTCAATACATGACCTATGTATCTCATTCGAAGGCACTTCTAGATCAAGATAAATCATCATAGTTTGAAGTATCTTTTGGAACAAAGGATATCATCCCTAGAGTAACACACATGTATCAATTAGATACTTGGGTATGATTATGAGATCATTCATAAGAAAGGTAAGGAGAATATGGTCATTGATCATTTGTCTAGAAAATACAAGAAGAATAATTCTCTCTTTTCCTTATCCTTAGTTGTACCTAATTAGATCACTAAGGCCCACTAAGAAGGGATGGAAAATGATGTTGTGGTTCAAATCATCTAAAGGATTCAAGAAGACCCCAATCTCCCTAAGGGATACACTTGGTAGAAATATACCTTAAAGTATAAACGATGCATTTTTCTAATACAAAATATATCTTTCATAGAGGAGTTTCACTCATATCCTACTACGAGTCACTTTGTTTCAAAAAAATCTATGAATGCATGAAGCACTCTCTCTTTTGGGAAGGCATGAAAATAGAAATCCAAAAATTTATGGCTACATGTAACTGTTGTCAAAGGAAAAAAAGGAGATAGTAAAGACTCATGTGGCATTGAAACCACTACTGATGCCAACCTTGATATGAACTAACATTTCCATGGATTTTATAGTGGTACCCTCAAAATCATGCAACTAATTGATTGTCATGGTGGTCATCAATCACCTTTCCAAATATGCCCACTTTTGTGACCTACCACACCCATTTACACCCTTCATAGTTGCTAAAGTTTTCATGGATCATGTTTTCAAGTTACTTGGCATGCCCACTTCCATTGTATAAGATCTTTATCCCTCATCCACCAACAAATTATATCAATATCTATTCAAAATTCACGACACACAATTGAACATGAACACTACTTATCATCCCCAAATTGATGGTCAAACAAAAGTGGTCAATAAGTTTTTGGAACCCTATTTGAGATTATTTTCTTTAGACAAACAACACTAATGGGTATAGTGGATACCCCTTGTAGAATGGTCATATAATACCATGTATCATGGTGCTACCAAAACAACACCATAAGAAGTTATCTATGGAAAAATCCCCCCCTCAATGGCTTCCTATTTACCTGCACATCCAAGGTTCATGAAGTGGATTGCACACTACTCAGCAAAGAGGACATATTTTGAGCCCTTAAGGACAATCTGGTTCTAGCACAAAATCAAATGAAGCAATAGGATAACTAGCATTGCTTTGAGCATTATTTTGTAGAAGGGGATCATGGATTTCTTCATCTTCAAGCTTGTAAATAAACTTCTCTTAAGGACAAAGACCACCAGAATATCACACCAAATTTTTGTGGAACCTATTAGATCCTCCAATGCATTGGACAAGTAACCTATATATTGGCTCTTCCAACCCACTTCAAGACCCATCCAATATTTCATGTGTCTTGTTTGAAGAAGGTAGTGGGGTCAAATTTCTAAGTTCAAACTAGCCTTCCTGGACTTGATGAAGAATAGTCCATTTGGCTATAGATTGAAGTATAAATGGTTGTTAGGAAGAATTAAATTAACTAGAACATTTCTTGAGAAGTGTTGGTCTAGTGGAAATACATGCAACCTGTTATTGCACAATTTGTAGGCTGGGAAAAGCACGACCCAACCACCAATTGGTGACAACTGGGACAACACCTACCCACTGTCACCTTAGGCATGTGTCCCCATCACTTTACGGGTGAGGTAGTCACCTCAAGGGGGGAATCTTGATGACCCTAGGGGAAATGAGATGGAAAATGATAAGTATGGATGGATTTCCCTATAGGTCAATTATAAGTGGTATGAAGAGCTTGGGATAGTTTAAGGGTAGCCAAAAGAGTTGATTGACATGCCGAGAGTAAGGTACCTAGCCGAGACACAATGAAAACCAAGGATTCTTGTAATATGTCAGTTGAGCAAGAAAGTTAAGCTTGCTGTCCCTAATTGAAGAAAAAATAAAAGATATATATAAGCTCAATAAATATATCAAAGGCTACAATATAAGTGCTAAGCATATGATAAAATAAACAAGAGGCAAGCTAGTGAAAGCTAGCTCAACTCACCAATGATTTAGCAATAACTTTAGCAAAAAACACATGATTGAAAAAAAAGGTTTCTACATTGATATTGTCAGCCTTATGGTTGTATAAAACCAAGCCTAACATAAGAAAATAAGCCACTAGAAACCACCTCTAACTAGCCCAATTGGTGCACTAGGCTTAGTAGAGAGTTAGGGTAAAGTTAGGGCTAAATCCTAGGGTTAGTTTAGGAGTTATTAAGTGTTAGAAGGTTAGTTTTTTGCAGCCCTAATGGATGTAGGTTAGTTTTTTAACAGTAGCAAGAAGTTGTGGTTGAAAGGGGATGCCTCAATGAGGCAAGGGAGCCAAAGGCTCAAGGAACACTTTCCCAAAGAGATAACTTTGAAGCTTGAAATTTTCACGTTTACCGAGGCAACAAATTATTTCTCTAATGCAAAAAGTAAATGACTAGTGCCTTTAATAATTGGGTTAATGGATTCAAGCAAAGAAAGAGCTAGGTACTACCTCCTTGGGGGTGTAAATCCTCTTACTCCCCAAGGTAAGTATCTCTAGCTAGGGTTTAGCTAAGAGGGTGTATGCCCTTATACTTCTCTTAGCAAACCCTTGTTAAACCAATAACATGTAAGCATAAAATGATGAAGACTAAGGTGAGGATGTATTCCCTTATACTTCCCACCTAGATCTAGCAAATAATCTTGAATTGAATAACAAATTGATAGCACAATGTAAAAACCTTACCAATTCAAGGAAAAAGCTAAGACAAACCACCACAGTAGTAAGAGAATAGCCTTCCAAGGCTAGCACGTCACTTCCATCAACCAATAACCAAAGAGATATCCATATACAAGAGCACAAGAGAGAGAACTAGCCAAAGAGGGAAAAAAATTCAGTCCAATACCTCTCCAAATGGGAGAGTTATTATTTCAAATGAGATCTTATGATCTTTATTTATACAAAATGTCTCCAAAATAGTTTGTCCACAAAATTTTAGGGTAAAACACAAGACTAGGGGTCAACAACCCTAATACTTCCCCTTTACACAAATAATATTAAACAATTCACTTAAAATTTACTTTTACACAAAAAGAAACCCTAACTTAAGGTGGTGTCACCCCTTTAGGGGATGTTTTGACACTAGGAGCAAGTTGTTGGTGTTGGAGGAGTGTAGTTAGGATTCCCAAAGCCACATGTCAATCATCTGAGTCATTTCTTCATGGTCAAAGCCTCATTTTCCTTAAAATTTCCTTTTGTCAATGAATAGAAACCTCACCACCAAACCCTATCCCTCCTAGATGATGTTGCCTCCAAAAGTGATGTTTTTCCTCTCCTAGGAAAAACGTTTGGCATGTGAGGGCTAGGTTATGTCGTCCAAAATGTATTCTAGGCCTCCAAAGGTATGTCTCTCTCATCTAGCATGTAGGCCCTTGGAATCCACCTATGGAATTCAAGCCCCATGGAATCACAAGCTAGGCTTGTTCCTCCAAAACTGTCCACCAACTAGGTCATGTGTTGTAATCTAGGGAAAAGTAGGGAGAGTTATTGGTAGATCCTTACATAGACATCATAGAGATACATGCACACACATAGACATAGATAAATCCATACACAAGTAATGAGATCCCAAAGAACAATCCTTTATTAAATGATATAAAAATACAACACAATTACATATAACTTCTCACATGAAGCTATTTGAGCCTTCATGTGTTTGTCTATTTATAGCTCTTTCAGGTAGTTGTAACTACTTAACTACTTTGGTCGATCAATTAAAAAATACTCCGACCAAACTCTACTTTTAACTGCGTCGGTTGACTGACTAGTTCTTAGTTGACCGTCGGGTCTAGTTGTCAGAGTTGACTAGCCCCTACAACATCTCCCCCCACCTTAATTCCTTCCTCGTCCCAAGAAAGTGGGGTTTATAAAAAATGTTTTTTGTCATAGTTTCATTACAAAATTACAATATGGAGAAGTAGAAGAGGAGAAAAAATCTTTATATGGTCAGCCGACATAAGGTATTATTTCCTACTATTTTGCTGTGCTTGGATTTCCTCCACTGGTTTTATCGACTTCCTTGTTCTTTTCGATTTTTGTGTTGACTTTGAAGGCGGTCTGACTAATACTAGGGGCTGATTGCTTTGTTTGTTGGATGAAGTCACACCATGTGCCAATCGCCTGTTGTGCTTCCAGATTTAGTATTTTCGACTCGGAAATCAACTTTCTCTTCTATACTTGATATCTGAGATGAACCTGACTCTTAATCAAATTGTTGTTATGTGTCCTTCATTTTACATATGACATGGATGAGGCAATTGGCTACTTGGTTAGTTTCCAACTGCACTCTATGTCCCTCCTTCTTCCGTTCCTGATTTTGCTGTGATAGTTGTTGCTCCGTTGCTTTTTCTTTTTCTAGCTGTGGTGAGGGCTTCTTTTATTTTGTTATTAGTATCCAAGTTTCTTTCCCTTTCTATAATGTCATCTGCAACCTTTTGTATCCGACGTTTATTAAATGCATCTAGAAAATGGGTTGGCCATTCACTTACCACAGAGTTCAATGTGCTAGCTTGTTTGGTTACTTTATTTATGTTTTGCTTGAAACCTTTAGATTATTTCATTCTATTTCTAAGGTTGCGTCCATATTCTCCTGAGCTGTTTGAATTTCTTGATGGATAAGTCGCGTTGATGTTCGACTTCTTATTTTTCTTTTTTCAAAGCCACTACTTATTGTCGATAGTTTGTACTAGTTTTGATCATTTTGTCGATTATCTCTTTAAGGCCTTCTAGGGGGTTCTATGATTTTGATATTTTTTCTATCCGCTCATGCATCCTAATTGCTTCTCTACATCCCTCCAATATATTCTTTTTCTCTTGTTTTAGTCTCTCGACCCGGCTTTGTTGTTTAAGCACCTTCTTCCATCTCCTTGCTAATTCTTTTGAAATAGCTCCATGTAATTCGAACAAGTGTTTGTCGGAAATAGTGGTCGGTTCGAATGAGGCCTCGAAATATGAACTTGATGAAGTAGTTATTCCAGTTGTTTTGATGGTAATAAGGGATGACTTCCTTTTCTTTATTTTATCTGTAGATTTGGACAACTCACCATATTTTGTTACCGTCTGTTGGGTCGTCGGGATGCTCTGTTTGCTTGTTTCATATTTTTCTTCCTCCTCATGCTGGGTGTTTTGCACCTCCATATCCTCTTTGTCCTGGATATCTGGCCTTTTTGTGTTAATATACTCAACGTTAATAGGATTTACCTTAGGTAAAGGCCTCTCGGTCTGCATATTTTCAAATTTATCTATTTGTATGCTTGGGATGTCTCTTGTTGGCTTTGCTTCCTTAGTATTATGGAAGACCTCGACCTGATGTGTCTCAACTGTCTGCAAGACTTCTTCCTTTTGATCCAATGCCTCAAATGGATGGACTACCTATTTTTTTGTTGGGATGGTCGACTCACCAACTTGTATTGATTCAACTGAATGTTGTTCTGACGTTGGTTTTCTAGTCGACTGTTGTTGTATCAAATCTGTGTCAATTTCCTCGACCAACTCTTGCTGATCCATGTTGAGAGTTTCTATCTCGACATCATCCATCTCGACTGGTTGATCTGATTCTATTGCTTCAGATGATTCGTTGATTATGATTTTCCTCTTCTTTTTCTTTGTTGGCAATTCTTCTATGATCGGTATCGGCTCTGTCGGAGGTGACTCCCTGGTGAGGTTGATTGCAACATCAGGTGTCCTTTTCTTACTTGGTTTTGATTTTGGCCTTATTTCCCATTATGTTGTATTCATTGTGACCTTTTCTGGGATGACATAAGTAGTTTTTCTTTCTAAGTTTTTCTGCCTCTTCGCCCCTCTTGTTTCAATTTTCCTGAGTGTGCTCTTGACTTGGTTCTTTTTCTCCTTATCTTTCTGCAAAGCCTCCTTCATTCCTGGTCTGACCGAGGAACTGTATAATTTTTTCATGACAACAATGTCTTGTCGGGTTTGCTTCAGCTTCTCAGTGATATTGGTGGTAATACTTGTCATTTTCTCTTGGAAAATGGGGTCGTTGAAGTCGATTCTCACCTTTGAATGGAATGTTTCTCTGCAAATCTCCTCTGTGTCGATCTCGAGTGCTTCTTAGTCGACAGACTTCTTCCCCTTGTTATTTTTGGTCGGTTTCTTTCCTTTTCCTGGGGAAGGGTTTGTAGGTACAACTATTAGGGCGTGTATATCTTCAACAAAAGGAATTGTGTAGAGAGATACTTCTCTTTTTTCTTCTTGCTCCCTGCTGGTCAGTGGAAATACTACAGGTACCCCTGTCTCTTGTGCTTTCAGAGGAATTTATAAGCACTAGTTTGTTTGTCTTTCCATCTCTATAAAAATTTCTTCCATTGTCGGTTGGTAGTGTAATTATTTTAGCTCTAGTGCCAACGCGACTCCACGCCACAAATTTGTGTAGTCGAGGTCAATTTAAATATGACAAGGTGTTGGAAGTGCTCGATGGAGTGCTTGTTCAACCCGCCATCTATGTGTACTATATTTCAAACCTACGACCCACAGTCAAAATATCTCTTGTGGTGGGAGTGAGTTTGATGTACTTGTTTGAATAGAAGAGAAGACTCTGT
>WSFP011432940.1:0-21420 GCA_009831015.1 Picea engelmannii
AGAATGTCCTCCCCTTGTTGACTTAATATTTTCCTTGATTCGAGATGCTCTTGTAAGGGACGAAGGTTAAGCTCTGGGAGTATGTTCAGGTTCTCATGAGAGTTTTTCCAAGTGCGCTAGATTTCCCCTGGAACAGTTGGGTTCCAGAAATCTACCACTTTATGGAGTCTGACTGCGGTTGTGAAGGGGATGAGGGTATTGAGAGTCAGATATGTGTTCAGGGCTCACAGTTGTTGCCAAGAGTCACTCCAAAAGAGTGTTGAATACCCACTTTGCAGTTTCTAGAAATAGTGGTATGTGATAAGTGCCCGATTGTTCTTGGCCGCGTTCCAGATGAGCAAACTTGGGATTTGACCATTCCACCCGATGAACTCTCTTTCCGGGATTGTGGGAGTGTATTTTTTCCTCTAGAGATGTGCCCCAAGATATTGGGGTCTCTTTAACCATCTCCACCAAATTTTAGCACTGAGGACCTTGTTGAGAATGGTTGGGTCTCTGAGACTAAGGCCCCCTGTTTTTTTTGGATTACAGACTTTTTTCCATCTTACCAGGGACATTTTGCGCCCTTCTTTGTTGCCCTGCCATAGAGAGATTCTTTGAATAGTTCTTAAGGTGTTGAGGATAAAATTCGGGGCTGCCATGGCAAAGAAGGTGTAGACCGAGAGATATTCAAGAACTAACTTAAGGAGGATGACACGACCAGATAGATTGAGGGAACAAAAGGTCCAAAGGGAGAGTCTCTTGCGAAAGTTGGACAACAAGGAGTCCCAAGAAGTGTTTCTGAGTGGATTGTCAATGAGGGGGATGCCCAGGTATATCGACGGGAGGATGCTTCGAGTGAAGCCCGAGATTTGAGTGAGGTGGTTTTGGATCTCAATAGGCGTGTTGAAAAAGAAGACTTGGGATTTGGTTAGATTCACCTCCATACCTGATGCTTCACAGAAGAGGTCGATGATAGATCTAAAACACAGGGATTCTCTGGCTGTAGACGATCCCATAAGATGTATATCATCTACAAATTGGTTATGCGAGATGGGGGGAGAGATACCATGGGGGGTGAGGATAGAGAGAGAGTTGTCCCTGATGGCCGCTTTGAGAGTGATACTCAACCCTTCTGCCATAGGGATGAAAAGGAAGGGTGAGAGCGGGTCCCCTTGTCTTATTCCTCTCAAGGGGGAGAAAGGTTTGGAGGGGACACCATTGATGAGGATGGAAAAAAAGGTTGAAGAGGTGAGGTTGACAATCTAGGAGACTCAAGTGGGATCGAAGCCAAAGGCTAAGAGATTTCATCGTAAGTAGCTCCAACTCAATTTATCCAAATCTTTAGAGAGATCTAGTTTTAGGAGAATACCTTGAGTTCTGGTTGAGTGAAGAGAGTGGATAATTTTGTGAGACAGGATTACGCTGTCCAGGATTTGTCTTCCCTCCACATAGCTAGATTATTCTGGGATATTAGGAATGGTAGAATGGGTTTGAGGCGGGTTGCAATGATCTTTGTTAGGAGTTTGTAGATGATGTTGCAGAGGGAAATGGTCCTGAAGTGCGAGGGAGAAGTAGTGTTGCTTTCTTTAGGTATGAGGGTGAGAAAAGTCACATTGAGGGCTTGGAGGACCTTCCCGGATATTCTGGAGTCCTCGATGATTTCCCAGACATCCTCATGGATGATGCCCCAACAGTAGTGAAAGAAGTCTGAAGTGAAGTCGTCTGGCCTAGGGGATTTTCCCAGTGGGGTAGCCTTAAGAGATTGATCGACCTCCTTTTGAGTGACCAGTCTCATAAGGGCCTCATTTTTCTCTTTAGTGACCTCCTTGGGAATGTTTTTGAGGATGGACTCGATAGCCCGTGAGCGATTTGCTGGGGGTTCCGTAAGAAGAGTTTGGTATTAGGAGAGCATTTCCTTTTCTATATCAGCATGTTGTTGAATTTCCGTGGGATACATTTTCCAGGTTCCCAAGTGCGATTATTTTTTGGTTGACTGGCTTCTGAGTCGATTTCCATCGATTTTTCCTTCGACATTTTGTCCTCCCAAATTATGTGTTGCATGCCCTTCGAGAGTTTGAAGGTCGAGCGTTTGGAGTGAGTGGAGTCGTGCTCATTTGCTGTGACGAAACTGTAGGAGGGGGTCGAAGCCCCCCTCCCTCTACCTCTATGGACACGACAATGGAGAAGAGGGCGGTTGGTTTCAGAGGTGAACCCTAGATGCGACTGCTCAAAAAATCCCGTAAGTGTTCTCCATGTTTTGTTATTAAAACCTCTCTATGTTTTGTTTTATTTTATTTTAGTTGTATTGTATGTAGTACATTTTAGCCTTAAACTATTTCAATTTAAAATAAATAAATAAAAAATTTGTAATACATATCATGTGGAACTTGGGACTTTTATGATGTTGTTGTAGCACTTGGTGTATTATAGTGATAAATGGTTATGTTTCTAGAGATGAACAATTGTTTATGACGGATGAAATATTATTGTGATTGCTAATTTGTAGCTAAGTTGAATATTGTATGGGCAAAATCTAGCGATGAAGGAGAGGACACAATCTTGAAAATAGTGTTATTAGTTATTAACTTAAAGATTATTATTTTTCTTTAAATTTTGAAAATGATCCAAGGGTAGTTTGCTCCATTGTTGAGAATAATTTTGGGTTGTTTAAGAGAAAAGTATTAAGAGTGCATTTCTCTCTCGACTTACATTTATTTAAGAGCATAAATGAGAATATCAAGGATTTTAATGGCCATTTCAATAAGACTATGGCCAAGTAGAGAATAGGTATAGGTTGTCAGAGGCGATAGTGGTTAACAATCTTTGTTAAAATGGATTGGTATTCATAGTAGATTTAAGTGGTTAATAAATTTATGCCTATAACTAATAATAATAGATTTAAGTGATTAATGAATTTATGCTTATAAGTAATAATAATGATAAAATGATAATAATAATAATAGATTTAATATGGACAACTCTTTTTTATATAATATCTTTTTTATATAATATTTTGTATAGTAATAATTACTAATGATAATAATAATAAGAACCACTCTATATGATATTTTGTATTTTTAAATATAGTAAGATCATTTGCTTGAAACTTGTTAATATAGTATAATTATATGTCCATTTCTATACAAACATATGCAAGTTCATATGCATATGTACATATGTAAGTTGTACAAATTTTATTATTAAGTTTAGAGGTGAAATTTTATTAATATTAAGTCTTATAAAACAATAAAAAAGTTGGTAAAAACAATTGCATATCGATTCTAAAAAGAATAGAGTTTTTTTTTTTTTTTAATCCACTCAAGATTATATTTTTTCTACATGAAAGCTTGCCATCCTTTGAAAACATTGCTTATGTTTACTTTGATATATTTGACTTTATTGGCCCTTTTTAGAAATAGTCATGCATTTTTTGTTTTGTTTATAGTGTTATGGTTGAAGGATATATATTAATGCTAAGCCATTAGGTTTATGTTGAGACAATAGGGTTTGTGAGTGTTGAAAGCTATATATTGGACTAGCTTTATTATGCTTGAAAGAGTATATATTGGAATAGCTTTCTTATGCTTGAAAGAGAATTGAACTTTTATTCTTAGGTTGCACGATATAATTAATGTTGAATTTTTAGAGAATGATGGATTGCAATGATTACACCTTAATTGTTTATATGTTGGATTTATTTATTTTTAACAATAAAGGAGGAATTTATATTAATACAAAAAAGTGTCAAAAAGCACCCGAGCATATAGATAGTTTCAAAACTAGGAGATGAGCCAAAGGCCTGCTCATTCCAAGGTTATACATATCAAATAGTTGCACATAGAGTACTTTTAGAGTTGCATTTCCCCCAAAACGTCTGTTTGAATATAACTAGTAAAAAGTTTCCAAAATGAAGATACATAAATAATTCATATATTATAAGAAAGGGAAAGAAACCATCCAGAATTCACTACCCACAACTAGAACCTAGAATTGGGTTGTTCAAATCCAACAGAGGAGCTTGATGTGATGGTGAGGATGTCATTTCTGAGTTTCCCCAATCATTCCAAGGAGAGGATCTAGGAGGAGGTCGAAGGAAGAGATCTTCAAGATGGGACCAAAGAGCCTCGTATTCATGCTTAAGTTGGTGGATGCTCTACCTCTATTGCACCGATATTTCCAAAACCATGAACACTTGAGATGTTAATTCGTTGAATTGGAGTTGCATAGAACAGATTGAAGTACGCATGTCTCTCGTCTATTCCTCGATCATGTCCAAACGCTTTAGAAATTTCCCAATACAACCCCTCGCCATGATTTCCAACAGAAACTGAAGATAGGAAGTGAACTTGGGAGAAACAACTGAATTGCACCCAGTTGTGAAAATTTCCAAGCTAGGAATGCCATAATACTCTAGGGAGGTGAACCATAAACAAGAATTAACACAAGTGTGTGATGATGTGAGTGAACTGGAGACTGATCTCACCTGCCACCTAAATCCATGATTGCAAGTATAGGCTATCACATCCATGGTGAGGTTGTACATCCCACGTGACCCCGAGAGTAATGAGGAGAGAAATTGATAAGCGGGTGTAGTACCAAGACATTTAAAGTAGTTGAGGGGTGGCACGAGGATAAAACGTGGAGCCATAGACTTTGCATGTGTTGTCGTCATGTCTGTCTAGGTGAAGGAGATATTCCCTAAGATTAATGTTCCATCAATCCTTGAGATTATAACCATATAGGGGTCTTGATGAGATAATAGATCCCCTGTTTCCTTTTTATTTTTATTTTTATTTTTAAAGAGGGTCATGGGATAGGAGAGAAAGAAGTGTTCTAGTTGACCTTGATGACACCGTATGGATGCTTAGTAGCTTCATTTGCAAGATGGTCAACCTTCAAGTTATAAGAACGAAGGACATGGAAGAGATCTATCTTGTTGAATGTCTTTGCTTCTCGGTGAATTTCGAGCCTAATTGATTGGATTTGAATGTTATTTTATTTTTATTTTTAAAGAGGGTCATGGGATAGGAGAGAAACAAGTGTTCTAGTTGACCCTGATGACACCGTATGCATGCTTAGTAGCTTCATTTGCAAGATGGCCAACCTTCAATTTATAAGAATGAAGGACATGGAAGAGATCTATCTTGTTGAATGTCTTCGCTTCTCGGTGAATTCCGAGCCTAATTGATTGGATTTGAATGTTATTTGGGAGAAATTGAAGTCTTTCATGCTTGATTATTGCTTTAGAGTCTCCTAGCACTTCCAAAGAATGGATACCCTGAGTATTGGATAGGGATAATCCTTGAAGAAGTGCATAAGCTTTGACTTGATTGTTGGATTTCACCCCTATACTCCATTCATATTATAATCCTATGTTTCCCCTAAGGTCATGAAGAACCCCACTCGATCTTACCACCCTAGGCTTCCCTTTCAATGCACCATCAAAATTCAGAATGAAACTATTTCAAGCTTCCCTCTAAACCAAGAGTTCAAGGGGAGAGAGTTGAATTTTCTAGAGAGATATGGGATGAGATGAAATGTTTTCAGAGGATTGGAGAGAGAATTGTAGAAACCACTTTTCCTCCTTGATATCCAAAGGCTACTGTAGGACTAAGATCCTTGGCTTGGAATGGAAGAACTATGACATGAGGCTAATGGGCTTGATTTCCATAGAATAAGGAAGAGCCTTTTCTTCAAGGAATGTTTCTCTATTACAGACCAACCAAAATTTCCAGTAAACGAATTTTGGGAGGGATAACCAAAGACTTCAAAAAATAGGCTTCTTAGAAAATGAGCCATCATAGAAGAGAGACCATCTGCTGAGAAGATAAGAGATGGGAAAAGGATAGTGCATACCCTGGAACAAACCCTTGAGTGCTACCTTCCATACAGTTCAAGAAAAGGAGCATTCCAAAAAAATATGAGTTGAAGTTTCTTGAGCATCATTACACATAACACACCTAAACAGACCTAGGAATTCCATATGATGAGAAGACATGAGATGGAAAAAGGCCAGTGGATACCCTGGAACAAACCCTTGAGTGTTACTTAACATACAGTTCGAGAAAAGGATCATTCCAAAAAAATATGAGTTGAAGTTTCTTGAGCATCATTACACACAATGCACCTAAACAGACCTAGGAAGCCCTGTTTGGAGAGGTTTTCATCAGGGTGCCAAATATAATTCCATTAGGAAGAGGGAGGAGAGAGACATTACTGGGATAGGGTAGACTTGTAACCTTTTATGATGGAACAACCTTGACTACCCCAACCCATAGAATCTTTAAGGATTTTTTGGATAGGGGAACAACCTTGAAGGTGTAGGATGAGGGAATTGGCTTGATCTTGGAGGTGATTCGGAAGGGAACCTAGGTCCCAACCTAACCACTTTCTTGAGGATATTTCCCAGAAGGAAAGGTAAAAAAGTGAGTGTTTTCCTTGGTCTTAGAGCCATTCAAGGAAGGGACGAAGGTTAAGAACTTGGGAAAGAGGAGGATGCCCCATAATGTTGTTAGAGGGGAAAGAGATGGATTTTTCATTTCCTGGAATCCAGGAAATCTTACTCTGGACTAAAGGGAGAGAGGATTTTAGTAAATGTTAGATTTGGGAGCCTCTAGAGGAGGGAGAGAGGGAATACAAACAACAAATCCTTTTAATTGAGAAGTATTTTAAATGTATTACCCTTTTCCACCATTCATTTTTTCTAGAGACTAGTCTCCAAAGGATTTTTTCTCCAAGGACTAGATTAGAATTGGCCAAATATTTGATCTCTAAACCTTTGTGTTATTTCAAAGCCCTTATAATATGCCAATTAACCAAATAAAATTTTTACTATTGGATTTTCCCATTTTCCAAAGGAAGTGTCGAAGTTCTTGAAAAATCTTGGATTTAACTCTACTGCATGAGCGAGGAGGGAGGAGAATTGAAAAATAGGTAAGCATGAGAGAACAGATTTAAGGAGGACCAATATACCATTCGAGTTTAACCATTGAGAACCCCATTGTTGGTACTTAGATTTAATATTCTCCATGATGTGAGTCTAGGAAGAGGTTGGTAGGGAATTGAGGCAAATAGGGATTCCCAAGTATTTGAAAGTATGTCATTTGTCTGCATATGAGAATTAAAGGATTATGGCGATGACATAGAGAGAGTTATGGCACTGGTATTCTAGGCGTATATATTTATTTTAGCTACAATATTGATGAGTCATCCATATGTTGTTAATTCTTCCATAACTTTTTTTAATCTTCTAGTGATTATCGTTGATGCCCCCCCCCAACAAGATAGTTTCATCTATAAAATGGTAGTTGCTTATCATTTTTTCTCCTTTGACAATTTTAATTCCTAGGATGGAATTCAACCTTCATTATTGATCCATCCTTATTGAAAGAGATTCCACCATCATAATATATAGAATATTCGAGAGAGGACATTCTTTCCTTATACCCCTTGATATTTTGAAGAAGGAGGTAGGTGTTTCATTGACCAAGGGGGAAATCGATGGGTTATGAATGCAGGTTGTAATCCAAGATATGACTTCCTCTTTAAAACTAAAACTAGTTGAGACAACCAACAAAAAGTTGTGTCTAACCATGTCAAATGCATTTGACATGTAAATTTTGGTGGCCATACCTAGTTTTCCCCTGGTTTGTCTTGAATGAATTGCTTCTTGAACGAGAAGAATATTATCAACCATTTATCGCTTATCCACAAAGATACCCTAATTCGGGGAGGTAATATTGGGGAGGAGGGGTTTTATGTGGTTAGCAATGATTTTCAGGAGATTTTGTATGAGACATTGCACAGAGAAATAGGGAAAAATATGGCAAAGGAGGTTGGGTTGGTTTCTTTAGGTACCAAGTCTAGGAATGTTGAGTTAATGCCTCCTCCAAGGTTTTCATATTTCTGAACATATTGGATCATTCTAATAAGGCCCCTCTTGATCATGTGCTAACATTTAATATAAAAACAAGCAGAAAATCCATAAGGACCAGGAGCTTTATCAAGGTTCATTTGATGAATCACTTCCCATAATTCTTCTCCAATAACCAGATTGTTCAAGATTTCATTATCTTTATCAGTAATCAAGGTGGCGATATTGGCCAACATATTTTCAAAATAATCCAGGTTGGTAATGTGATATTATTTATATAATCCTTCATAGTGCCTAAAGGAAACTTCTTCAATCTGTTCGAAATCAAATATTTCCTCACCTGATGCATTGGTGATTTCTTTGACCTTGTTTCTCCTAGGTCTAGATTTGGCCTGACATTGGAAAAATTTTGTATTTCTGTTTCTTGCCTACAACCACAGACTACACAATTTCATACGCCAATTCTCTTCTTTTGATCAAATGAATTTTTGAAAGTGTGGATTTTAACCTTGTACAATATTTTATTGCAAATATATTTTCAATAAAAGAACATAAAAGATAGAATGTAAAATACACACATTACACGGAGTTTTTTCCCCTAGAAACCCAAATCAGGAAAACCAACATATTCTATATTTGTTCATTGTGATACATTGTTTACAATAAAATATACGTATAGGAGCTAGCGACATCCAAAACCCTAACCCAATGACCTGGATTAGTCAACAACCCTAATTCCTTAACCAGAAATAGAAAACCATTGGCAAAAACCACGCGCCAAAAAACCACCCAACAATGGACAAAAAATTCGAGGCAACACAAAAAAGGAGGAAAAGAATGTGACACGTTTCTCGAGGAAAAAAATCTTGGGGGCGCTTCCCTTAAACCCCCTGGTGAAATGTAGAAAACATTAAAGCTAGTCATGCAAAGAATATAATACACACCCAACAGAAAGTCCTGGAAGGTTTGTTTCTCTTCTCTTAGAAGTTCTTATGTCACATGTTCCTTTTCTAGCTTATCCCTAATTTCATCTATTTTCTCTGATAGGGATTTGATTTTTCTCTCAGGGGTAAAGAGTTGAGCAATCAACCAAGACTTGATTTATTGTTTGAGGAACTTAATATTTTTCTCCCATATGGAGATGGGGGAGCGAGAGATCCAACACACCAAAGAGGAGAATACAAGATCAAGAAGAGAAGGGTCTTGGAACCATAAGGGGTTGAATTTGAAGGGAATGGGACCAAGCTATTTTGGATCAGAGAGGAGGAAGGAGATGGGGTGGTGATCAGAGCTAGACCAGGAAAGGATGTGAGAAGAGGGAATAGAGGATTCTTCCAGAAGTGAAACTCTAAGAAGAAAACGATCGAGTAGCGTCACAATGTGCCCAAGACCCAACTTTTTGTTGGTCTAAGTGAATATTCCCTTACTTGGTTTGATGTCTATCAAGTCATAGAAGGAAATGAGGTCCTCCATGTGCTCCCTAGAGATATCTTGGACAATAAGGGCCTTCCTTTTTTTTTCTCGAATTCAAAGTGGTGTTGAAATCTTCGACCACTATGAGTTTGAAGTTTTTGCTTCTCTCCAAAAGGCTATTCAAAGTGTTACAATAGTATATTTTTTCTTGGTAAATGAAGGGAATATATAAATTAAGAAGATACAAATACATACCTGATGGAAGGTGTACCAAGTGCACCATGATTCATTGTTGTGTTTCTTTTAATTGTTCTATTCAAAGTATTTGTGGGTTCTGTAAAGTACAAAGGCCTCTAGAACCACCCCTTGAATTGAATATGACTCCATTACATGAATGCCATATGATTTCTTTATCTCAAAGGATATATCAAATTCCTTCATTTTAGTTTCCTAGAGCATAAGGAGTTGTGGATTTTTTGACTTAGCTAGACTTCTAGTCAATTCCTATTAAATTCTTCCACCCAAATCTCTGTAATTCCAGGAAATGATTTTCATCATTTACTTGTAGTTTTGAGGTTTCCCCCCTTCTAGGGGATGGTTACACCTTAGTTTATAGTGGATCTTGTTTCAATATTGACCACTCTATCCAACGTCCTATGCTTCCCAAGTTATTTTTCTATATTTTTTGTTGCTTCTTGTCTTTGCTTATTCAAGTTGCAACCTACTTTTTTCAAGGGGGCATTGCGAACTGACTCCTTCCCCACTTCTCCTTATGAGTGTTTAGCTTGTTCACCATATTCTAGAGACACAACCTCCTCGGAGCTCAAATCTGGGAGCTTCTGGAGGGACTTCAACATCTGTGCCACCCCTCTGGATAGGGTCACTTTTCAAATGTGGTTTTGGATTTGGATTTGGATTTGGTATGTCTTCCATCTCTAGATTCGAGAGAATAACGTATTGATTCTCTCTTTTTGGAATATTCTTCCCATTCAACTGAGCAGAGGATGAAGGCCTTGGACTGGAGGGGGCTCCTGGAGTGGGTTGGGGTATTTCTTGGGTTTTTTACGAGCCTTGTCTTGTAGCTTTATTTTTCATTTTTGGTTAGTTCCATTGCTCAATAGATTTAGAGTTGAGCATTTTATGGATTGATTTGGGGCAATTCTTAGCGAAGTGACCATACTCATGGAAATATTTACATTTGAATGAAATTTGTTCATAGTCTACAAGATGAAGGTAAGACTAGTTATATAGGGTTAAATTCATTTCCATAGGGATAACCTTCTTCAGATCCATCTCCACATAGATGCGAGCACATGCCTACATGTCATCTTTGGGGTTTGTTCAATTAATGTACTTGCGTAGGGTGTTACCAATATTTATGATGGTTTCATCATTCTAGTAATGGAGGGGGAGATAGGGAAGGAAGACCTAGACTGGAACAACTGAGGGAATATCCTTTTCTAGAAAAAAATATGGGGTCCAACGATTGGGATACATACATCTAGATCCCATAAAATATGGACTACTTCTAAATATCAAGTCTTGATCCTCCTTTTCTGCAAATAAAAATTTGAAAAAAATCTTACCATAGAAAGAGTGAGAGGGGTGACCTTTGATCAAAGGTCTCTAGTTCTTGTCCACCCAAATCACCATTTCCCTAGGTGAGGGATAGATGCATGTAAATTGATCTAATAGACCATTTTCAACAAAGCATAGAGCGAGATTTCGATAGTTAACTTGAACCAAAACAACTGGAATCTCATCTAACTTCTTAGCAAATCATGATTCAAGAGGAGGCTTAGAGGGATTGGTGAGGGAAGCGATAAAAGAGGTGAAGGCCCCACTAGAGGTCAAAGACATGCAAGGAATATCAAGGAGCCAAGTCACAGAGTAGATCTAGGGTTTCACAGGCACGAGAACATTATTATTCCTATTTGAATTCCCCCCCAAGCCCAATTTTGTATTCCATTTGGGAATTTCACTTTGTAGTAAAAGGAAGTTTTGTCTATTGGATTTCTTAAAATTGGGTTAGTTATAATTTTTCTTAGACCCTTATCATTTTATATCCTTGATTTGGAATGATATGCACATTTTAATTATAAATAAATATTTAATATGTGATATATTTAATTTTAGCTATATACATGTATATAGATTTAACTTGATTATGATTTTCATTTAGTGATTATAGTATTTTTTAGGTACTATTGAGTGATGAACTTGTCGAGATATAATAATTTTAAAAAATGTAAAGTAAAACACAATGGCGTTGTTCTACTTTTTTTTCTCTTTTCACCGGAATTCGACAACATAAATCTGCACGAAATAATAATTTTTTGTTGTTTAAAATGTATTTTTGAATGTAGAAATGGATTCAATGTGTTGAAAAACCTTTGGGGCACTCGGATTACACATAAGTAACCACTCAAGTTTGCACATACAATAATTGCTGACCGAATTTACGGAAAATATCCTCGAATTTAGGGCCTTTCATATACCCAAATTAGATCACAATTTCACAATATTTATCACAATACTGACCTTCCTAACCTTCTAAGTCATCAAAACTATGGTGTTCTTGTAACACTGCTCTCAATGCTTTTTGAGCACATAAATAACATTTTAAAGAAATCCAAGTAATCTCTTAGCTTTGTTAAGATCTAATAAACCATTTCTTCTTTCAATGAATGTTCATCATCATCATCATCATCAATAAATGAAACATCTAGTGACACTACAATTCCATGAATTAGAAAAGGGTAAGAAAACTAACATCAAATAATAAAAGTGGAAAGGAATAAATATATAACATATAAAAATTGAAAATATTAAAGAGTCTCATGAAAAAAAAATCTCATAAAACGAGAAGCATGAATTGTATTGGAAAAAAATTTCTATCATTCAAGGTCATGAAAAAGTGCATGATGAGTGTGAGGTTAACACTATCCTTGGATCTAACCTCATGGACCTATAATCTGAGTGAAAGCCTTGGTTAAGAGGTCTCTTCCTACTCACCATATGAAATGTTTGGAAGAAGGAAGCAATCAATCAACTAGTGCAAGGCACTTTGGATCACTTGTTTCTAGAAAGTTGTCGGGACAGTCAAACACCTCGTAGAAGAAAAATGTTAAACACCTCCAGTAGTCATAATCTATGAAATCATGGAGGAACTAAACAAGTCCATGAATAGAGAATAGAACCACCCTCTTAGGGTCTAAAGAACAAATTTGAGAAGTAAAGTGCCCTTGAGGTATATGACAATCTATGTAATTTGCACTAGAGGAATCTCACTTTAAGGAATCTTATTGTAATTGTGATGAATAACTTGGAAATAACATTCTCATACAACCTTACCATGGTAGCTCTCAACTCGAAATGAACTCTTATCTCTTCTAACCTATTCCAAAAACTCGAAATGAGCTCTTATCTCTTATAACCTATTCCGAAAGTTAGTCCTCAAAACTGAGTGTGTCCAAAGCTTTTCTAAAGGCAAAGAAACAACAAAAGAGTTTGCTTTTAAATTATTACAACACTCTTCTACAATTATCCTAAGCATAACAAAGTGATCGAGAATCAACTATAACCTCTAAATTAGACATGGCCTTTAACTCTTTTTAAAAAAATGTTTTATATCTTCTCAATCCCATTTTTATTATAAAAATATTTAAAATAATATATAAATTATTTTTTCAATTAAATGAATTTAATTTTTAGATAATTTAAATTTTTTATGATCTTTCACATTATAATTATAGATATATGTAATGACAAAAAAATAATTAATACACATTATATATTGGATTTGGGAAATCAATAAATATAAATTCTAATTTTTTCATATAACTAGATTAATCATGATTCAAAGTGGGGTGGGTGGCATTAACACCTTAAGTTTCAATCTACTCTTTATAGGCTAATATTTTGATATTATTAATTGAAAAATAAAATCTAAATTTAAATCAATAATAAAATCTAAATTTAATTTAATAATAAAAAATGTTATAATCATTAGTATATAAAAATTGATAATAATGATGGTTAACATTTAAGAAGACCAAATTTGGTTTATGGAACCTTCAACAATATAATGAATTACTTGGTTTGTTTTTAATTTTTATTTTTATTTTTTAAAAGAATTAAGAAAAAGTTAATTTTGATGAGCTAAAAGGTTAGGAAAGTTGGTATTGTGAAAAATATTTTGAAATTGTGAAATAAAATCAATAATATTTAAAAAAAAATAAATCAATTATAAATAACACAATTCAATAGTTTGTATTAATAAGGATTCTATAAGTTCTTATAAATAACACAATTTAATAGTTTGTATTTTACTTAATGATGTAGAAAGGATAATGGATAATAGCTTAGGAGTGTATTTAATAGTTTGTATTTTAATTTGTAGTTTGTTTGGTGTTATTTACTCAACTCAATGTCATAATGGATAATAGCTTAGCAGTGTATTGTGTCCCAAGTAACTTTTAGAAGATGTACAATAATACCACCACAAATTTTATATTATGTTGACCATATAGTGTAAGTTTTCAATAGAGAAACTCACACCATTAGATGCAAAGTACTACACATGATATATTAATTGAAGACATCTTGATTCCATAATTTTTACTCCTATTTTTTAAAATTGTAAATAGATATTTATAAATATTATAGAGATGGCAAGTGAACATCCGTCATAAGCATCCCACTTCTATCATAAGCATTCCATCCATTGGACTAATAAAAAATCTATGCAAGGGGAAGGAGAGTGAATGTTTAACAAGTCACAATAGAGTGTTATGAAGAGTTCAAGACTTATATGTTTTTTCAAGGTGTTGGTGGGATGCCTTTGTTCAACATTTCCCACACAAAAAAATACTTTGTTGTCCATTAGAATTGGTAAATTTCATCCATTTTTCAACATAGCCTTGCTTTGCGTGATCAATGCCCTCCCCAATGTTTCACATTTCATATAGATTTGTCTTGTTTCTTATGGTTTTGGTTATTTCATGCATTTTTTTAGCATGTTTCAAGATTTTTTAAGGTTCACCCCCTATTGATGTATGATCTCATGCTCTCTTACAACAAGTTTAAGCATGACTTTGCCCAATTTTGCTTCTATAGGTTATAGGTTAAGTAGCATATTAATTATTCACATAAACACACAACATATAGTAAAAGGATTAGGGCAAATATTGATGTGAGAGGCAATCAAGTGTTCTCATCGTAGATTTCAAATCTACCATTTATGCATAGAGATGAAACAATTCATTTTCCCGAACTAGTGAAAATTGAAGCAGATAGGTTCCTTTTGGTCCACACATGTTTCATATACATTTGTTTTGGCTTGACTATAGACTAGGAGGTGACCACACACGTTTCCTATACATTTATTTTGTCTTGACTATAGACTAGGAGGTGACATGGATTTCACATGGTAGACCCACATGGAACAACTTAGACATCAAATATTTGGTAAACACCAAGTATCATCATTGCCTCTTTATTCTTAATCCAACAATCCATCACTACATCTCCTTAAACCACTGGAATGTAGAAAAATTAGATGGAAACTTGGTGAAAGCCGCTCATTCTTTTTTTTAATTGATCATGCATTGTTGATTATGGCAATCAAGGCATAATTATTTAATAAATTATCAACTTCTGTAATCTCATTTATGGTCATATAATGTATATTTCAAACCCAATGTCAATCCAAACTCTTCGCCATATTCTCTTGGAGACCAAGTGACACATGACTATGGTTTGCGGTGACATGGCTGGATTTGAGGTGTCCCCAGAAGTTCCGAGCCAATGACTTCACTTAGGGAGTTATTTAACAATGCACTTCCACACCTACTACTCTACACCATTGAGACTAAATCCTTTAAAATTTGTTATTGGAGAAGAGAAACAATAAAAAAAAATGTAATAAACTAACCATTAACTCAAGTTTCTTTTCATCCTCTCCATTAGATAATAAATTGTGTGTATTCACCACATTATAAGAACAAGGGTAATAGATACAAAGAAGCTAGTCCCTACCTTGATATTTTAGTATGATAAGTTTTAGTATTTTATATCATAAATTTTTCAAAAGGAAATTAAAATTTATTTGTATTTAATAATTTTTGTATATGTAAGAAAATCAAAATTTGTTTGTATTTAAAAATATTTATATTCTTAAGAAAAAATAATTTATTTATATTTAACAATATTAATTTATATTTTTACTCATTATTTTATTAGTATATGATACACATAGAATGGTATCTCTAGATAACCTAAAACTACTTCACTTGGCTAAGAGCTATGAGATGAGAGGAGTGCAAGTCTGGCTCATTAAAGATTATCAATGGATTATTCCAAGTGGTTTGATTTTCCTTTCATAACAAGGATGAGTCTATTCTCCCGGATGGGGTGACTTCAAACTTGACAGGTGGACAACTAGATGCGCGAAGACATGGCCTAGTCTCCCACCACCTCAAGCCAGCTCAGGGCACACTCAACCTCTACCATTAATCCATGAATTTAACGCCTCGGTTGTCGCCCCTCTGCATTCATTTAATTTTGGTTTGGTTTAACGTTATGACACCTCTGTTCGTGGGAGCATTAATGGCCATGGGCTGGACACAGTCACAGTCCCATCACCCTGTCTGGCTTCGTGGTTTTAGGCCTACGTTCTGGAGAGCCATGGCACATTCGAGCCCTTGGCCACTTGATTCCTAGCCTCCTCCAGCAGTTGGTCTAGTCCTTTTCCTTTGGCTCGAGCTTCTGCAATGCACTCAACTCTTTGTGCCCAACACGTTTCCTCCGGTATGTCATTGTTTCTGGTTCTATCTCGTCTCTCCCCCTTCGAGCAACAACATCCACGCGCTGCATTTCTGGTTTCCAGTGGCTTTCTTGATGCCTCGAATCAGAGGTAAGTCGAAAAGAGGCGTGGCCTGGTATGTTGCAAAAGGAAGGGGTTCGAGAGGACTAGGCCAACAGTCTCATCTGAGCTCGCCCCAAGACCCTGCATGTGCCTCCACCCCAGAGCCTCCCATTTCCCCCACTCATTCCATCACACCTGATTTGCCTCCACAGGCCACCACTCCTGATTTACCTCTGCTGTTGTCTCCCTATGCTTGCTGAGTCGAATGGTTCGATAGCCAGGGAAACTCCCTAGGTTTCGCTCCAAGGCTTATCTCGTCACCTCCCCGCCAGCCTCCACCTCCACCTCCCGTCACCTCCAGCTCCCCTGTTCCCTCCACTCCTCTTTCTTCTTTGTCCTTCCCCTTCCTTGTTCCGATTCCCCCACCTCCTCCTCTGACTTACCTCCACCTCCTTTGCCCCCTCTTGATTGCATCCGATACACGAGGAGGGAAGTTATCCAGGATTCTTTGGCGGCCATCAAGCAATCAATTGAGGACATCAATGGTGTCATCAAAGAAATGTAGCACCAGGAAGTAGAGTGGATTCGCAGAGAGGAGTTTTTGATGACTCTTCTTCAGGATCTCATGAATTTTATCTCGAATAGAGGTGAGCTAGGAAGAGACACCGCGGAAAATCAACAGGACGAGCAGAGGCTCGACCCCAGCACTGGATATCTCCTTCTCACTCAGGTTTCCCGTGTTTTTATGTTTACAACAAGTATAATTAACAAGCTCTATGCACTGCACGGCTTCTCAGATCTAGGAATTTACAGTTTTAGAATAGCTCAGTTTTTCATTTTTGGAATGCACAATCTATCCAACAAATCTCTCGCCTTGCGTGGCACACTAGATCTAGCACCTTCAGATCTAGGAATTTACAGTTTTAGAATAACTCAGTTTTTCATTTTTGGAATGCACAATCTAGCCAACAGAACTCTCGCCCTGTGTGGCACACTAGATCTAGCGCCTTACATTTTAAGTTTCGTACAACTTAGCAAGTTTTGCATGGTCATTTTGAATCTTAACGACCATGTGGCAACATTGGTTTCCCACCAGGGTAATGCCGCCACAACCTCGTATGACAGCATGACAACTGTAAATTTTATAGCTTTGCAGGTTCTAATACAATTCCTAACTTCCAAAAAAAAAACAAACAAGGATGAGTCTATTAGCATTAGTGGATAGCACCCAATGATGGTTGTTTTCACTGTAGTAAAAAAAAAGGCATCTCCCTCTTCATGAAAAAAGAGAACATAAAATTGTACAAAATATAATTTTTACTCATTTAAAGAGATTTTTGATTAATCAAATGATACACATAAATTAATATCTTCATAGATCAAAAGATGATCTACAATATAAATTAATATCTACATAGATCAAAAGATGGTCTACAATGTAACATATGTAGTAAAAATTTAGGAATGTAATTAGAGTCTAAATATAGGAGTTTAGAAATGTAATTAGAATAAAAATTATCAAAAAAATGTACATTGTCAAATGATTGATATAATTGTCATATTCTTCAATATACTCAAACTTGGATTGATGTAATTGATGCATTGTTCAATATAATACATCTTTTTGAAGTATACTATTTTATGTATGATAGTTTATTGAGTAAACTTAAAATATCAAGATTTTTTAAATATATGTAATTTTTTTGAATAGAAAACATATTTTTTGTCCTTAAAATTGTTATCATATATGTTTGTCTTTCAAGCAATGAACTATCATGTCTCCATTATGGGAAAAATATTTTATTCAATAGTAATTTTTTGCAAATTGATTTAATTAATTCTATTTCTCACTGATTAAATTAATAATAACAATTTTAATTACATTAATATGTGTGATAATATTATCATAGTCATTAGATAAAACAACATCCTACTCAAATATAGACAAAGAGAAGGTAAATTGACAGGTATTCAAGTTCACATTAAAATTCTTCACATTATCTTTGTGGATGATGTTATTATTATGATAGGTGTTACAATTCAAGAGTGGTGGGAAATAGATAAAGTTCTCAAACTTTTTAGTTTGACTTTAGGTCTCTTGATTAATATAACAAAATCTACGTTCCATCAATTGGAGTTGTCAAAGCAGGAACTGCTACTTTTCAAAGCACTCTTCCCTTATGATTTTCTTGAGTTAGAACAAGGTTTTAAATATCTTGGTTTTTATCTGAAAGCTAGAGCTTCATGCTTGGAGGATTGGTTTTGGTTGATTAAAAAAGTGGAAATGAAGATAAATAATTGGTGCTATAGGTGGCTCTCTTTAGGAGGGCACCTTACACTTTTGAAAGTCATGCTTTCCAGCCAACCCATTTATTGGATGTCACTAGCTGTTTTTCCGGGATCGGTCCTGAAAATCCTTAGAATTCATATGTTTAACTTCCTTTGGAAAAGAAATGGTGTCCCCCATGCAATGCATCTCTGTAACTGGGAAATATTATCTCTCCCTCTTTCCTTTGGGGGATGGGGAATTCGTAACATCTTTGATTTCAGTAAGTCCCTAGCAGCTAGTACTTGTTGGAGAGTTCTTATGGGGGAAGGAATCTGGCACCGAGTTATATTGGACAAATATCTTGCTCAGAGTTCGGTCGTTAATTGTCTTAGAAGTAAGACTTTTAAAAATATTGGTTTGTCTCGAATCTAGTTAGGACTATTAAAAGTTTTATTCTTGATTATGCATGGTTTAAGTTGGATTCCCGGAGATGGGCATTCTATACATTTGGGTAAGGACATAATTTTGGGCTTGGGGGACTGTTCTTTCCTTTCGATCAATCTATTGGCGTCACTAAAGGAACATAATATTTCCACTCTTGCACATGTATATAAGTTGTCCGATGATCACGATTTACTTTCTTCTTGGCTCAAAAGTAGTGAACTGAACTTAACGAGAGACTTAGCACAAGAATGGAATGAGTATAGAAGTGCTCTCTCAGCCTCGGGTGTATTAATCCATGAAAAAAAGGATACACTCTTGTGGTTAGGAGGTGACAATTTTGGTTTTCCCACAACAAAGAATATCTACTCTAGTATCATCTCGGCGAAAGGAATAATGAAAGTGGATTTCTGGAAACAAAAGTTATGGAAGTGGAAAATTCAGCTAAAGGTCAAATTTTTTGCTTGGTTGGCCATGGAAGAAAAAATCCTTACCTGGGACATTCTTCATAAACGAGGTTGGAAAGGACCTGTATACTTCCCATTGTGTAAAGAAAATAATGAATCTATAAATCATATTTTTATTATTTGTCCATTTGCTGAGGCTGTTTGGAATGATCTTACTCAGGATCTAAAATTAAAAAGGAGTTGGATGGGGGTTACTCTTGTGGAGTGTATGAAGAACTAGACAAAATACAAAACAATCCCTTCTTATTTAGCAGCCTATGCTATGTTGTATATTTGACAAGAGAGGAATAAAAATCTGTTTGAGGATATCAAACCGTTGGTGAAGACAATGCTTTACATGACCCTTGCTCACCCCCTCAGCAAGACCACTAATCCAAAAGATAAGTTACCAAAGGATATTATGATTGTTGTTGATATGAATACAACACTAGCTTGGTTTGACGGGGCAGCTAAGTCGGATGGAAGTATGTGTGGAGTAGGGGGAATTATTAAAATTCAAAAGGAGATTGTCTACAAATGGAAACTAAACTGTGGCAAAGGTACCAATACAAAAGCGAAACTAATGGGGGCCTGGGCATCTCTTTGGATTGCTGAGTTTTTAAAACTTTTTGATCTTCACTTATTAGGTGATTCAAAAGTGGTCATTGACTGGCTGAAAAAAGAAGGCAGTTTACAGGTGGGTACTCTGGAGGGTTGGAAAGATAGAATTATAAAGTTGTCGGGAAGTTTTCACAAATTAGCCTTTCAACATATCTACAGAACTTTCAACATGGAGGCTGACTCTTTATCAGAGCAAGCTTTGGAGGATATTGAAGGAAATATTCATCTTCAAAAGTGGTCAAATGGAGTAGTAAGTCCAGAAAGACTTTTCTGAATCCATTAATCTGGAAATACAAGCTTCTAGCCAACACAATCTCTTTTGAGTGGACTATGTTTTATCTCCTGTTTTTGTATTTTGGTTTCATAGAGTCTATTCTTATCTTCTTGTAAGTAGGTTTTTTTTGTTTTCTCCTTCTTTGGAGATTCAAAATACTCTTTTGAGAAGGACTAAAAGTTTTTTTTTGCATCGGACTCCAGAATAGTTATGTTTTGACTATCTCTATTGATTAGTTGGGGAAAGTACTTCTTGGAGGAATTTTGAAGTTGTAACAGTTGGGGAAATACTTCTTGGAGAAATTTTGGATGTTGTAAAAAAATATATATGCTTTTAATATAATTGAGCGAATTTTTTTCCCTGGAAAAAGATAAAACAACATCCTATTAAATCACGAAATGTAGGTTTATTCTTTCAAATTCTCCATTTGAATATACTGATCACCTATACACTAGAATAGTTAACCTCCCAAATTATAGTTAATCTTTCAAGTTCTCCAATTGAATATATTACTCACTTACTTCTCAATTAGTCCATAAATGACAAGCAAAACCATGTAGCAATAATAATAATATTAATCCCCTGCTTAATCCAATCTTTAAACATAGTAATAACACATATTTTTAAATGAAAACATTTAAAATAATTAAACACTCCTTAATCCAATCTTCAAACCTGGTAATAACACAAATTTTTGTATGAAAACATCGTAATAACATAAATCTTTGTATGAACAAGACACATGAAAATATTTAAAATCATTACCCACTCCTTAATCCAATCTTCAAACCTGGTAATAACACAAATCTTTGTATGAAAACATCGTAATAACATAAATCTTTGTATGAACAAGACAATGAGAATATTTAAAATCATTAAACACTC
Source organism: Picea engelmannii (assembly GCA_009831015.1). Classification (NCBI taxonomy): domain Eukaryota; kingdom Viridiplantae; phylum Streptophyta; class Pinopsida; order Pinales; family Pinaceae; genus Picea; species Picea engelmannii. The sequence continues at coordinate 21,073 of WSFP011432940.1, forward strand.
CTAATAATCCAATCTTCAAACCTGGTAATAACACAAATATTTGTATGAAAACATCGTAATAACATAAATCTTTGTATTAACAAGACACATGAAAATAAAGGAAAGATGGAGATAAGGAATTATGTGTTAGGTTTAATATTTTGTTTTTTTCAGAGTTTGGATTATAGTTAAGATATTGAAGTTTTCACCTATGGTTTGAGTTAAAATGTTTAAATATAATTTTTGTATGTAAAAGATTATATATTAGTCATATGGGATTTATTTATTTAGTAAATATATATCTGAGTAAGTTTGTTAGGAGGGGGCTTCGTTAATGAGATTGCAAAAGTAAATCATTTGTTGAGGGGG
>WSFP011432944.1:0-21420 GCA_009831015.1 Picea engelmannii
AGAATGTCCTCCCCTTGTTGACTTAATATTTTCCTTGATTCGAGATGCTCTTGTAAGGGACGAAGGTTAAGCTCTGGGAGTATGTTCAGGTTCTCATGAGAGTTTTTCCAAGTGCGCTAGATTTCCCCTGGAACAGTTGGGTTCCAGAAATCTACCACTTTATGGAGTCTGACTGCGGTTGTGAAGGGGATGAGGGTATTGAGAGTCAGATATGTGTTCAGGGCTCACAGTTGTTGCCAAGAGTCACTCCAAAAGAGTGTTGAATACCCACTTTGCAGTTTCTAGAAATAGTGGTATGTGATAAGTGCCCGATTGTTCTTGGCCGCGTTCCAGATGAGCAAACTTGGGATTTGACCATTCCACCCGATGAACTCTCTTTCCGGGATTGTGGGAGTGTATTTTTTCCTCTAGAGATGTGCCCCAAGATATTGGGGTCTCTTTAACCATCTCCACCAAATTTTAGCACTGAGGACCTTGTTGAGAATGGTTGGGTCTCTGAGACTAAGGCCCCCTGTTTTTTTTGGATTACAGACTTTTTTCCATCTTACCAGGGACATTTTGCGCCCTTCTTTGTTGCCCTGCCATAGAGAGATTCTTTGAATAGTTCTTAAGGTGTTGAGGATAAAATTCGGGGCTGCCATGGCAAAGAAGGTGTAGACCGAGAGATATTCAAGAACTAACTTAAGGAGGATGACACGACCAGATAGATTGAGGGAACAAAAGGTCCAAAGGGAGAGTCTCTTGCGAAAGTTGGACAACAAGGAGTCCCAAGAAGTGTTTCTGAGTGGATTGTCAATGAGGGGGATGCCCAGGTATATCGACGGGAGGATGCTTCGAGTGAAGCCCGAGATTTGAGTGAGGTGGTTTTGGATCTCAATAGGCGTGTTGAAAAAGAAGACTTGGGATTTGGTTAGATTCACCTCCATACCTGATGCTTCACAGAAGAGGTCGATGATAGATCTAAAACACAGGGATTCTCTGGCTGTAGACGATCCCATAAGATGTATATCATCTACAAATTGGTTATGCGAGATGGGGGGAGAGATACCATGGGGGGTGAGGATAGAGAGAGAGTTGTCCCTGATGGCCGCTTTGAGAGTGATACTCAACCCTTCTGCCATAGGGATGAAAAGGAAGGGTGAGAGCGGGTCCCCTTGTCTTATTCCTCTCAAGGGGGAGAAAGGTTTGGAGGGGACACCATTGATGAGGATGGAAAAAAAGGTTGAAGAGGTGAGGTTGACAATCTAGGAGACTCAAGTGGGATCGAAGCCAAAGGCTAAGAGATTTCATCGTAAGTAGCTCCAACTCAATTTATCCAAATCTTTAGAGAGATCTAGTTTTAGGAGAATACCTTGAGTTCTGGTTGAGTGAAGAGAGTGGATAATTTTGTGAGACAGGATTACGCTGTCCAGGATTTGTCTTCCCTCCACATAGCTAGATTATTCTGGGATATTAGGAATGGTAGAATGGGTTTGAGGCGGGTTGCAATGATCTTTGTTAGGAGTTTGTAGATGATGTTGCAGAGGGAAATGGTCCTGAAGTGCGAGGGAGAAGTAGTGTTGCTTTCTTTAGGTATGAGGGTGAGAAAAGTCACATTGAGGGCTTGGAGGACCTTCCCGGATATTCTGGAGTCCTCGATGATTTCCCAGACATCCTCATGGATGATGCCCCAACAGTAGTGAAAGAAGTCTGAAGTGAAGTCGTCTGGCCTAGGGGATTTTCCCAGTGGGGTAGCCTTAAGAGATTGATCGACCTCCTTTTGAGTGACCAGTCTCATAAGGGCCTCATTTTTCTCTTTAGTGACCTCCTTGGGAATGTTTTTGAGGATGGACTCGATAGCCCGTGAGCGATTTGCTGGGGGTTCCGTAAGAAGAGTTTGGTATTAGGAGAGCATTTCCTTTTCTATATCAGCATGTTGTTGAATTTCCGTGGGATACATTTTCCAGGTTCCCAAGTGCGATTATTTTTTGGTTGACTGGCTTCTGAGTCGATTTCCATCGATTTTTCCTTCGACATTTTGTCCTCCCAAATTATGTGTTGCATGCCCTTCGAGAGTTTGAAGGTCGAGCGTTTGGAGTGAGTGGAGTCGTGCTCATTTGCTGTGACGAAACTGTAGGAGGGGGTCGAAGCCCCCCTCCCTCTACCTCTATGGACACGACAATGGAGAAGAGGGCGGTTGGTTTCAGAGGTGAACCCTAGATGCGACTGCTCAAAAAATCCCGTAAGTGTTCTCCATGTTTTGTTATTAAAACCTCTCTATGTTTTGTTTTATTTTATTTTAGTTGTATTGTATGTAGTACATTTTAGCCTTAAACTATTTCAATTTAAAATAAATAAATAAAAAATTTGTAATACATATCATGTGGAACTTGGGACTTTTATGATGTTGTTGTAGCACTTGGTGTATTATAGTGATAAATGGTTATGTTTCTAGAGATGAACAATTGTTTATGACGGATGAAATATTATTGTGATTGCTAATTTGTAGCTAAGTTGAATATTGTATGGGCAAAATCTAGCGATGAAGGAGAGGACACAATCTTGAAAATAGTGTTATTAGTTATTAACTTAAAGATTATTATTTTTCTTTAAATTTTGAAAATGATCCAAGGGTAGTTTGCTCCATTGTTGAGAATAATTTTGGGTTGTTTAAGAGAAAAGTATTAAGAGTGCATTTCTCTCTCGACTTACATTTATTTAAGAGCATAAATGAGAATATCAAGGATTTTAATGGCCATTTCAATAAGACTATGGCCAAGTAGAGAATAGGTATAGGTTGTCAGAGGCGATAGTGGTTAACAATCTTTGTTAAAATGGATTGGTATTCATAGTAGATTTAAGTGGTTAATAAATTTATGCCTATAACTAATAATAATAGATTTAAGTGATTAATGAATTTATGCTTATAAGTAATAATAATGATAAAATGATAATAATAATAATAGATTTAATATGGACAACTCTTTTTTATATAATATCTTTTTTATATAATATTTTGTATAGTAATAATTACTAATGATAATAATAATAAGAACCACTCTATATGATATTTTGTATTTTTAAATATAGTAAGATCATTTGCTTGAAACTTGTTAATATAGTATAATTATATGTCCATTTCTATACAAACATATGCAAGTTCATATGCATATGTACATATGTAAGTTGTACAAATTTTATTATTAAGTTTAGAGGTGAAATTTTATTAATATTAAGTCTTATAAAACAATAAAAAAGTTGGTAAAAACAATTGCATATCGATTCTAAAAAGAATAGAGTTTTTTTTTTTTTTTAATCCACTCAAGATTATATTTTTTCTACATGAAAGCTTGCCATCCTTTGAAAACATTGCTTATGTTTACTTTGATATATTTGACTTTATTGGCCCTTTTTAGAAATAGTCATGCATTTTTTGTTTTGTTTATAGTGTTATGGTTGAAGGATATATATTAATGCTAAGCCATTAGGTTTATGTTGAGACAATAGGGTTTGTGAGTGTTGAAAGCTATATATTGGACTAGCTTTATTATGCTTGAAAGAGTATATATTGGAATAGCTTTCTTATGCTTGAAAGAGAATTGAACTTTTATTCTTAGGTTGCACGATATAATTAATGTTGAATTTTTAGAGAATGATGGATTGCAATGATTACACCTTAATTGTTTATATGTTGGATTTATTTATTTTTAACAATAAAGGAGGAATTTATATTAATACAAAAAAGTGTCAAAAAGCACCCGAGCATATAGATAGTTTCAAAACTAGGAGATGAGCCAAAGGCCTGCTCATTCCAAGGTTATACATATCAAATAGTTGCACATAGAGTACTTTTAGAGTTGCATTTCCCCCAAAACGTCTGTTTGAATATAACTAGTAAAAAGTTTCCAAAATGAAGATACATAAATAATTCATATATTATAAGAAAGGGAAAGAAACCATCCAGAATTCACTACCCACAACTAGAACCTAGAATTGGGTTGTTCAAATCCAACAGAGGAGCTTGATGTGATGGTGAGGATGTCATTTCTGAGTTTCCCCAATCATTCCAAGGAGAGGATCTAGGAGGAGGTCGAAGGAAGAGATCTTCAAGATGGGACCAAAGAGCCTCGTATTCATGCTTAAGTTGGTGGATGCTCTACCTCTATTGCACCGATATTTCCAAAACCATGAACACTTGAGATGTTAATTCGTTGAATTGGAGTTGCATAGAACAGATTGAAGTACGCATGTCTCTCGTCTATTCCTCGATCATGTCCAAACGCTTTAGAAATTTCCCAATACAACCCCTCGCCATGATTTCCAACAGAAACTGAAGATAGGAAGTGAACTTGGGAGAAACAACTGAATTGCACCCAGTTGTGAAAATTTCCAAGCTAGGAATGCCATAATACTCTAGGGAGGTGAACCATAAACAAGAATTAACACAAGTGTGTGATGATGTGAGTGAACTGGAGACTGATCTCACCTGCCACCTAAATCCATGATTGCAAGTATAGGCTATCACATCCATGGTGAGGTTGTACATCCCACGTGACCCCGAGAGTAATGAGGAGAGAAATTGATAAGCGGGTGTAGTACCAAGACATTTAAAGTAGTTGAGGGGTGGCACGAGGATAAAACGTGGAGCCATAGACTTTGCATGTGTTGTCGTCATGTCTGTCTAGGTGAAGGAGATATTCCCTAAGATTAATGTTCCATCAATCCTTGAGATTATAACCATATAGGGGTCTTGATGAGATAATAGATCCCCTGTTTCCTTTTTATTTTTATTTTTATTTTTAAAGAGGGTCATGGGATAGGAGAGAAAGAAGTGTTCTAGTTGACCTTGATGACACCGTATGGATGCTTAGTAGCTTCATTTGCAAGATGGTCAACCTTCAAGTTATAAGAACGAAGGACATGGAAGAGATCTATCTTGTTGAATGTCTTTGCTTCTCGGTGAATTTCGAGCCTAATTGATTGGATTTGAATGTTATTTTATTTTTATTTTTAAAGAGGGTCATGGGATAGGAGAGAAACAAGTGTTCTAGTTGACCCTGATGACACCGTATGCATGCTTAGTAGCTTCATTTGCAAGATGGCCAACCTTCAATTTATAAGAATGAAGGACATGGAAGAGATCTATCTTGTTGAATGTCTTCGCTTCTCGGTGAATTCCGAGCCTAATTGATTGGATTTGAATGTTATTTGGGAGAAATTGAAGTCTTTCATGCTTGATTATTGCTTTAGAGTCTCCTAGCACTTCCAAAGAATGGATACCCTGAGTATTGGATAGGGATAATCCTTGAAGAAGTGCATAAGCTTTGACTTGATTGTTGGATTTCACCCCTATACTCCATTCATATTATAATCCTATGTTTCCCCTAAGGTCATGAAGAACCCCACTCGATCTTACCACCCTAGGCTTCCCTTTCAATGCACCATCAAAATTCAGAATGAAACTATTTCAAGCTTCCCTCTAAACCAAGAGTTCAAGGGGAGAGAGTTGAATTTTCTAGAGAGATATGGGATGAGATGAAATGTTTTCAGAGGATTGGAGAGAGAATTGTAGAAACCACTTTTCCTCCTTGATATCCAAAGGCTACTGTAGGACTAAGATCCTTGGCTTGGAATGGAAGAACTATGACATGAGGCTAATGGGCTTGATTTCCATAGAATAAGGAAGAGCCTTTTCTTCAAGGAATGTTTCTCTATTACAGACCAACCAAAATTTCCAGTAAACGAATTTTGGGAGGGATAACCAAAGACTTCAAAAAATAGGCTTCTTAGAAAATGAGCCATCATAGAAGAGAGACCATCTGCTGAGAAGATAAGAGATGGGAAAAGGATAGTGCATACCCTGGAACAAACCCTTGAGTGCTACCTTCCATACAGTTCAAGAAAAGGAGCATTCCAAAAAAATATGAGTTGAAGTTTCTTGAGCATCATTACACATAACACACCTAAACAGACCTAGGAATTCCATATGATGAGAAGACATGAGATGGAAAAAGGCCAGTGGATACCCTGGAACAAACCCTTGAGTGTTACTTAACATACAGTTCGAGAAAAGGATCATTCCAAAAAAATATGAGTTGAAGTTTCTTGAGCATCATTACACACAATGCACCTAAACAGACCTAGGAAGCCCTGTTTGGAGAGGTTTTCATCAGGGTGCCAAATATAATTCCATTAGGAAGAGGGAGGAGAGAGACATTACTGGGATAGGGTAGACTTGTAACCTTTTATGATGGAACAACCTTGACTACCCCAACCCATAGAATCTTTAAGGATTTTTTGGATAGGGGAACAACCTTGAAGGTGTAGGATGAGGGAATTGGCTTGATCTTGGAGGTGATTCGGAAGGGAACCTAGGTCCCAACCTAACCACTTTCTTGAGGATATTTCCCAGAAGGAAAGGTAAAAAAGTGAGTGTTTTCCTTGGTCTTAGAGCCATTCAAGGAAGGGACGAAGGTTAAGAACTTGGGAAAGAGGAGGATGCCCCATAATGTTGTTAGAGGGGAAAGAGATGGATTTTTCATTTCCTGGAATCCAGGAAATCTTACTCTGGACTAAAGGGAGAGAGGATTTTAGTAAATGTTAGATTTGGGAGCCTCTAGAGGAGGGAGAGAGGGAATACAAACAACAAATCCTTTTAATTGAGAAGTATTTTAAATGTATTACCCTTTTCCACCATTCATTTTTTCTAGAGACTAGTCTCCAAAGGATTTTTTCTCCAAGGACTAGATTAGAATTGGCCAAATATTTGATCTCTAAACCTTTGTGTTATTTCAAAGCCCTTATAATATGCCAATTAACCAAATAAAATTTTTACTATTGGATTTTCCCATTTTCCAAAGGAAGTGTCGAAGTTCTTGAAAAATCTTGGATTTAACTCTACTGCATGAGCGAGGAGGGAGGAGAATTGAAAAATAGGTAAGCATGAGAGAACAGATTTAAGGAGGACCAATATACCATTCGAGTTTAACCATTGAGAACCCCATTGTTGGTACTTAGATTTAATATTCTCCATGATGTGAGTCTAGGAAGAGGTTGGTAGGGAATTGAGGCAAATAGGGATTCCCAAGTATTTGAAAGTATGTCATTTGTCTGCATATGAGAATTAAAGGATTATGGCGATGACATAGAGAGAGTTATGGCACTGGTATTCTAGGCGTATATATTTATTTTAGCTACAATATTGATGAGTCATCCATATGTTGTTAATTCTTCCATAACTTTTTTTAATCTTCTAGTGATTATCGTTGATGCCCCCCCCCAACAAGATAGTTTCATCTATAAAATGGTAGTTGCTTATCATTTTTTCTCCTTTGACAATTTTAATTCCTAGGATGGAATTCAACCTTCATTATTGATCCATCCTTATTGAAAGAGATTCCACCATCATAATATATAGAATATTCGAGAGAGGACATTCTTTCCTTATACCCCTTGATATTTTGAAGAAGGAGGTAGGTGTTTCATTGACCAAGGGGGAAATCGATGGGTTATGAATGCAGGTTGTAATCCAAGATATGACTTCCTCTTTAAAACTAAAACTAGTTGAGACAACCAACAAAAAGTTGTGTCTAACCATGTCAAATGCATTTGACATGTAAATTTTGGTGGCCATACCTAGTTTTCCCCTGGTTTGTCTTGAATGAATTGCTTCTTGAACGAGAAGAATATTATCAACCATTTATCGCTTATCCACAAAGATACCCTAATTCGGGGAGGTAATATTGGGGAGGAGGGGTTTTATGTGGTTAGCAATGATTTTCAGGAGATTTTGTATGAGACATTGCACAGAGAAATAGGGAAAAATATGGCAAAGGAGGTTGGGTTGGTTTCTTTAGGTACCAAGTCTAGGAATGTTGAGTTAATGCCTCCTCCAAGGTTTTCATATTTCTGAACATATTGGATCATTCTAATAAGGCCCCTCTTGATCATGTGCTAACATTTAATATAAAAACAAGCAGAAAATCCATAAGGACCAGGAGCTTTATCAAGGTTCATTTGATGAATCACTTCCCATAATTCTTCTCCAATAACCAGATTGTTCAAGATTTCATTATCTTTATCAGTAATCAAGGTGGCGATATTGGCCAACATATTTTCAAAATAATCCAGGTTGGTAATGTGATATTATTTATATAATCCTTCATAGTGCCTAAAGGAAACTTCTTCAATCTGTTCGAAATCAAATATTTCCTCACCTGATGCATTGGTGATTTCTTTGACCTTGTTTCTCCTAGGTCTAGATTTGGCCTGACATTGGAAAAATTTTGTATTTCTGTTTCTTGCCTACAACCACAGACTACACAATTTCATACGCCAATTCTCTTCTTTTGATCAAATGAATTTTTGAAAGTGTGGATTTTAACCTTGTACAATATTTTATTGCAAATATATTTTCAATAAAAGAACATAAAAGATAGAATGTAAAATACACACATTACACGGAGTTTTTTCCCCTAGAAACCCAAATCAGGAAAACCAACATATTCTATATTTGTTCATTGTGATACATTGTTTACAATAAAATATACGTATAGGAGCTAGCGACATCCAAAACCCTAACCCAATGACCTGGATTAGTCAACAACCCTAATTCCTTAACCAGAAATAGAAAACCATTGGCAAAAACCACGCGCCAAAAAACCACCCAACAATGGACAAAAAATTCGAGGCAACACAAAAAAGGAGGAAAAGAATGTGACACGTTTCTCGAGGAAAAAAATCTTGGGGGCGCTTCCCTTAAACCCCCTGGTGAAATGTAGAAAACATTAAAGCTAGTCATGCAAAGAATATAATACACACCCAACAGAAAGTCCTGGAAGGTTTGTTTCTCTTCTCTTAGAAGTTCTTATGTCACATGTTCCTTTTCTAGCTTATCCCTAATTTCATCTATTTTCTCTGATAGGGATTTGATTTTTCTCTCAGGGGTAAAGAGTTGAGCAATCAACCAAGACTTGATTTATTGTTTGAGGAACTTAATATTTTTCTCCCATATGGAGATGGGGGAGCGAGAGATCCAACACACCAAAGAGGAGAATACAAGATCAAGAAGAGAAGGGTCTTGGAACCATAAGGGGTTGAATTTGAAGGGAATGGGACCAAGCTATTTTGGATCAGAGAGGAGGAAGGAGATGGGGTGGTGATCAGAGCTAGACCAGGAAAGGATGTGAGAAGAGGGAATAGAGGATTCTTCCAGAAGTGAAACTCTAAGAAGAAAACGATCGAGTAGCGTCACAATGTGCCCAAGACCCAACTTTTTGTTGGTCTAAGTGAATATTCCCTTACTTGGTTTGATGTCTATCAAGTCATAGAAGGAAATGAGGTCCTCCATGTGCTCCCTAGAGATATCTTGGACAATAAGGGCCTTCCTTTTTTTTTCTCGAATTCAAAGTGGTGTTGAAATCTTCGACCACTATGAGTTTGAAGTTTTTGCTTCTCTCCAAAAGGCTATTCAAAGTGTTACAATAGTATATTTTTTCTTGGTAAATGAAGGGAATATATAAATTAAGAAGATACAAATACATACCTGATGGAAGGTGTACCAAGTGCACCATGATTCATTGTTGTGTTTCTTTTAATTGTTCTATTCAAAGTATTTGTGGGTTCTGTAAAGTACAAAGGCCTCTAGAACCACCCCTTGAATTGAATATGACTCCATTACATGAATGCCATATGATTTCTTTATCTCAAAGGATATATCAAATTCCTTCATTTTAGTTTCCTAGAGCATAAGGAGTTGTGGATTTTTTGACTTAGCTAGACTTCTAGTCAATTCCTATTAAATTCTTCCACCCAAATCTCTGTAATTCCAGGAAATGATTTTCATCATTTACTTGTAGTTTTGAGGTTTCCCCCCTTCTAGGGGATGGTTACACCTTAGTTTATAGTGGATCTTGTTTCAATATTGACCACTCTATCCAACGTCCTATGCTTCCCAAGTTATTTTTCTATATTTTTTGTTGCTTCTTGTCTTTGCTTATTCAAGTTGCAACCTACTTTTTTCAAGGGGGCATTGCGAACTGACTCCTTCCCCACTTCTCCTTATGAGTGTTTAGCTTGTTCACCATATTCTAGAGACACAACCTCCTCGGAGCTCAAATCTGGGAGCTTCTGGAGGGACTTCAACATCTGTGCCACCCCTCTGGATAGGGTCACTTTTCAAATGTGGTTTTGGATTTGGATTTGGATTTGGTATGTCTTCCATCTCTAGATTCGAGAGAATAACGTATTGATTCTCTCTTTTTGGAATATTCTTCCCATTCAACTGAGCAGAGGATGAAGGCCTTGGACTGGAGGGGGCTCCTGGAGTGGGTTGGGGTATTTCTTGGGTTTTTTACGAGCCTTGTCTTGTAGCTTTATTTTTCATTTTTGGTTAGTTCCATTGCTCAATAGATTTAGAGTTGAGCATTTTATGGATTGATTTGGGGCAATTCTTAGCGAAGTGACCATACTCATGGAAATATTTACATTTGAATGAAATTTGTTCATAGTCTACAAGATGAAGGTAAGACTAGTTATATAGGGTTAAATTCATTTCCATAGGGATAACCTTCTTCAGATCCATCTCCACATAGATGCGAGCACATGCCTACATGTCATCTTTGGGGTTTGTTCAATTAATGTACTTGCGTAGGGTGTTACCAATATTTATGATGGTTTCATCATTCTAGTAATGGAGGGGGAGATAGGGAAGGAAGACCTAGACTGGAACAACTGAGGGAATATCCTTTTCTAGAAAAAAATATGGGGTCCAACGATTGGGATACATACATCTAGATCCCATAAAATATGGACTACTTCTAAATATCAAGTCTTGATCCTCCTTTTCTGCAAATAAAAATTTGAAAAAAATCTTACCATAGAAAGAGTGAGAGGGGTGACCTTTGATCAAAGGTCTCTAGTTCTTGTCCACCCAAATCACCATTTCCCTAGGTGAGGGATAGATGCATGTAAATTGATCTAATAGACCATTTTCAACAAAGCATAGAGCGAGATTTCGATAGTTAACTTGAACCAAAACAACTGGAATCTCATCTAACTTCTTAGCAAATCATGATTCAAGAGGAGGCTTAGAGGGATTGGTGAGGGAAGCGATAAAAGAGGTGAAGGCCCCACTAGAGGTCAAAGACATGCAAGGAATATCAAGGAGCCAAGTCACAGAGTAGATCTAGGGTTTCACAGGCACGAGAACATTATTATTCCTATTTGAATTCCCCCCCAAGCCCAATTTTGTATTCCATTTGGGAATTTCACTTTGTAGTAAAAGGAAGTTTTGTCTATTGGATTTCTTAAAATTGGGTTAGTTATAATTTTTCTTAGACCCTTATCATTTTATATCCTTGATTTGGAATGATATGCACATTTTAATTATAAATAAATATTTAATATGTGATATATTTAATTTTAGCTATATACATGTATATAGATTTAACTTGATTATGATTTTCATTTAGTGATTATAGTATTTTTTAGGTACTATTGAGTGATGAACTTGTCGAGATATAATAATTTTAAAAAATGTAAAGTAAAACACAATGGCGTTGTTCTACTTTTTTTTCTCTTTTCACCGGAATTCGACAACATAAATCTGCACGAAATAATAATTTTTTGTTGTTTAAAATGTATTTTTGAATGTAGAAATGGATTCAATGTGTTGAAAAACCTTTGGGGCACTCGGATTACACATAAGTAACCACTCAAGTTTGCACATACAATAATTGCTGACCGAATTTACGGAAAATATCCTCGAATTTAGGGCCTTTCATATACCCAAATTAGATCACAATTTCACAATATTTATCACAATACTGACCTTCCTAACCTTCTAAGTCATCAAAACTATGGTGTTCTTGTAACACTGCTCTCAATGCTTTTTGAGCACATAAATAACATTTTAAAGAAATCCAAGTAATCTCTTAGCTTTGTTAAGATCTAATAAACCATTTCTTCTTTCAATGAATGTTCATCATCATCATCATCATCAATAAATGAAACATCTAGTGACACTACAATTCCATGAATTAGAAAAGGGTAAGAAAACTAACATCAAATAATAAAAGTGGAAAGGAATAAATATATAACATATAAAAATTGAAAATATTAAAGAGTCTCATGAAAAAAAAATCTCATAAAACGAGAAGCATGAATTGTATTGGAAAAAAATTTCTATCATTCAAGGTCATGAAAAAGTGCATGATGAGTGTGAGGTTAACACTATCCTTGGATCTAACCTCATGGACCTATAATCTGAGTGAAAGCCTTGGTTAAGAGGTCTCTTCCTACTCACCATATGAAATGTTTGGAAGAAGGAAGCAATCAATCAACTAGTGCAAGGCACTTTGGATCACTTGTTTCTAGAAAGTTGTCGGGACAGTCAAACACCTCGTAGAAGAAAAATGTTAAACACCTCCAGTAGTCATAATCTATGAAATCATGGAGGAACTAAACAAGTCCATGAATAGAGAATAGAACCACCCTCTTAGGGTCTAAAGAACAAATTTGAGAAGTAAAGTGCCCTTGAGGTATATGACAATCTATGTAATTTGCACTAGAGGAATCTCACTTTAAGGAATCTTATTGTAATTGTGATGAATAACTTGGAAATAACATTCTCATACAACCTTACCATGGTAGCTCTCAACTCGAAATGAACTCTTATCTCTTCTAACCTATTCCAAAAACTCGAAATGAGCTCTTATCTCTTATAACCTATTCCGAAAGTTAGTCCTCAAAACTGAGTGTGTCCAAAGCTTTTCTAAAGGCAAAGAAACAACAAAAGAGTTTGCTTTTAAATTATTACAACACTCTTCTACAATTATCCTAAGCATAACAAAGTGATCGAGAATCAACTATAACCTCTAAATTAGACATGGCCTTTAACTCTTTTTAAAAAAATGTTTTATATCTTCTCAATCCCATTTTTATTATAAAAATATTTAAAATAATATATAAATTATTTTTTCAATTAAATGAATTTAATTTTTAGATAATTTAAATTTTTTATGATCTTTCACATTATAATTATAGATATATGTAATGACAAAAAAATAATTAATACACATTATATATTGGATTTGGGAAATCAATAAATATAAATTCTAATTTTTTCATATAACTAGATTAATCATGATTCAAAGTGGGGTGGGTGGCATTAACACCTTAAGTTTCAATCTACTCTTTATAGGCTAATATTTTGATATTATTAATTGAAAAATAAAATCTAAATTTAAATCAATAATAAAATCTAAATTTAATTTAATAATAAAAAATGTTATAATCATTAGTATATAAAAATTGATAATAATGATGGTTAACATTTAAGAAGACCAAATTTGGTTTATGGAACCTTCAACAATATAATGAATTACTTGGTTTGTTTTTAATTTTTATTTTTATTTTTTAAAAGAATTAAGAAAAAGTTAATTTTGATGAGCTAAAAGGTTAGGAAAGTTGGTATTGTGAAAAATATTTTGAAATTGTGAAATAAAATCAATAATATTTAAAAAAAAATAAATCAATTATAAATAACACAATTCAATAGTTTGTATTAATAAGGATTCTATAAGTTCTTATAAATAACACAATTTAATAGTTTGTATTTTACTTAATGATGTAGAAAGGATAATGGATAATAGCTTAGGAGTGTATTTAATAGTTTGTATTTTAATTTGTAGTTTGTTTGGTGTTATTTACTCAACTCAATGTCATAATGGATAATAGCTTAGCAGTGTATTGTGTCCCAAGTAACTTTTAGAAGATGTACAATAATACCACCACAAATTTTATATTATGTTGACCATATAGTGTAAGTTTTCAATAGAGAAACTCACACCATTAGATGCAAAGTACTACACATGATATATTAATTGAAGACATCTTGATTCCATAATTTTTACTCCTATTTTTTAAAATTGTAAATAGATATTTATAAATATTATAGAGATGGCAAGTGAACATCCGTCATAAGCATCCCACTTCTATCATAAGCATTCCATCCATTGGACTAATAAAAAATCTATGCAAGGGGAAGGAGAGTGAATGTTTAACAAGTCACAATAGAGTGTTATGAAGAGTTCAAGACTTATATGTTTTTTCAAGGTGTTGGTGGGATGCCTTTGTTCAACATTTCCCACACAAAAAAATACTTTGTTGTCCATTAGAATTGGTAAATTTCATCCATTTTTCAACATAGCCTTGCTTTGCGTGATCAATGCCCTCCCCAATGTTTCACATTTCATATAGATTTGTCTTGTTTCTTATGGTTTTGGTTATTTCATGCATTTTTTTAGCATGTTTCAAGATTTTTTAAGGTTCACCCCCTATTGATGTATGATCTCATGCTCTCTTACAACAAGTTTAAGCATGACTTTGCCCAATTTTGCTTCTATAGGTTATAGGTTAAGTAGCATATTAATTATTCACATAAACACACAACATATAGTAAAAGGATTAGGGCAAATATTGATGTGAGAGGCAATCAAGTGTTCTCATCGTAGATTTCAAATCTACCATTTATGCATAGAGATGAAACAATTCATTTTCCCGAACTAGTGAAAATTGAAGCAGATAGGTTCCTTTTGGTCCACACATGTTTCATATACATTTGTTTTGGCTTGACTATAGACTAGGAGGTGACCACACACGTTTCCTATACATTTATTTTGTCTTGACTATAGACTAGGAGGTGACATGGATTTCACATGGTAGACCCACATGGAACAACTTAGACATCAAATATTTGGTAAACACCAAGTATCATCATTGCCTCTTTATTCTTAATCCAACAATCCATCACTACATCTCCTTAAACCACTGGAATGTAGAAAAATTAGATGGAAACTTGGTGAAAGCCGCTCATTCTTTTTTTTAATTGATCATGCATTGTTGATTATGGCAATCAAGGCATAATTATTTAATAAATTATCAACTTCTGTAATCTCATTTATGGTCATATAATGTATATTTCAAACCCAATGTCAATCCAAACTCTTCGCCATATTCTCTTGGAGACCAAGTGACACATGACTATGGTTTGCGGTGACATGGCTGGATTTGAGGTGTCCCCAGAAGTTCCGAGCCAATGACTTCACTTAGGGAGTTATTTAACAATGCACTTCCACACCTACTACTCTACACCATTGAGACTAAATCCTTTAAAATTTGTTATTGGAGAAGAGAAACAATAAAAAAAAATGTAATAAACTAACCATTAACTCAAGTTTCTTTTCATCCTCTCCATTAGATAATAAATTGTGTGTATTCACCACATTATAAGAACAAGGGTAATAGATACAAAGAAGCTAGTCCCTACCTTGATATTTTAGTATGATAAGTTTTAGTATTTTATATCATAAATTTTTCAAAAGGAAATTAAAATTTATTTGTATTTAATAATTTTTGTATATGTAAGAAAATCAAAATTTGTTTGTATTTAAAAATATTTATATTCTTAAGAAAAAATAATTTATTTATATTTAACAATATTAATTTATATTTTTACTCATTATTTTATTAGTATATGATACACATAGAATGGTATCTCTAGATAACCTAAAACTACTTCACTTGGCTAAGAGCTATGAGATGAGAGGAGTGCAAGTCTGGCTCATTAAAGATTATCAATGGATTATTCCAAGTGGTTTGATTTTCCTTTCATAACAAGGATGAGTCTATTCTCCCGGATGGGGTGACTTCAAACTTGACAGGTGGACAACTAGATGCGCGAAGACATGGCCTAGTCTCCCACCACCTCAAGCCAGCTCAGGGCACACTCAACCTCTACCATTAATCCATGAATTTAACGCCTCGGTTGTCGCCCCTCTGCATTCATTTAATTTTGGTTTGGTTTAACGTTATGACACCTCTGTTCGTGGGAGCATTAATGGCCATGGGCTGGACACAGTCACAGTCCCATCACCCTGTCTGGCTTCGTGGTTTTAGGCCTACGTTCTGGAGAGCCATGGCACATTCGAGCCCTTGGCCACTTGATTCCTAGCCTCCTCCAGCAGTTGGTCTAGTCCTTTTCCTTTGGCTCGAGCTTCTGCAATGCACTCAACTCTTTGTGCCCAACACGTTTCCTCCGGTATGTCATTGTTTCTGGTTCTATCTCGTCTCTCCCCCTTCGAGCAACAACATCCACGCGCTGCATTTCTGGTTTCCAGTGGCTTTCTTGATGCCTCGAATCAGAGGTAAGTCGAAAAGAGGCGTGGCCTGGTATGTTGCAAAAGGAAGGGGTTCGAGAGGACTAGGCCAACAGTCTCATCTGAGCTCGCCCCAAGACCCTGCATGTGCCTCCACCCCAGAGCCTCCCATTTCCCCCACTCATTCCATCACACCTGATTTGCCTCCACAGGCCACCACTCCTGATTTACCTCTGCTGTTGTCTCCCTATGCTTGCTGAGTCGAATGGTTCGATAGCCAGGGAAACTCCCTAGGTTTCGCTCCAAGGCTTATCTCGTCACCTCCCCGCCAGCCTCCACCTCCACCTCCCGTCACCTCCAGCTCCCCTGTTCCCTCCACTCCTCTTTCTTCTTTGTCCTTCCCCTTCCTTGTTCCGATTCCCCCACCTCCTCCTCTGACTTACCTCCACCTCCTTTGCCCCCTCTTGATTGCATCCGATACACGAGGAGGGAAGTTATCCAGGATTCTTTGGCGGCCATCAAGCAATCAATTGAGGACATCAATGGTGTCATCAAAGAAATGTAGCACCAGGAAGTAGAGTGGATTCGCAGAGAGGAGTTTTTGATGACTCTTCTTCAGGATCTCATGAATTTTATCTCGAATAGAGGTGAGCTAGGAAGAGACACCGCGGAAAATCAACAGGACGAGCAGAGGCTCGACCCCAGCACTGGATATCTCCTTCTCACTCAGGTTTCCCGTGTTTTTATGTTTACAACAAGTATAATTAACAAGCTCTATGCACTGCACGGCTTCTCAGATCTAGGAATTTACAGTTTTAGAATAGCTCAGTTTTTCATTTTTGGAATGCACAATCTATCCAACAAATCTCTCGCCTTGCGTGGCACACTAGATCTAGCACCTTCAGATCTAGGAATTTACAGTTTTAGAATAACTCAGTTTTTCATTTTTGGAATGCACAATCTAGCCAACAGAACTCTCGCCCTGTGTGGCACACTAGATCTAGCGCCTTACATTTTAAGTTTCGTACAACTTAGCAAGTTTTGCATGGTCATTTTGAATCTTAACGACCATGTGGCAACATTGGTTTCCCACCAGGGTAATGCCGCCACAACCTCGTATGACAGCATGACAACTGTAAATTTTATAGCTTTGCAGGTTCTAATACAATTCCTAACTTCCAAAAAAAAAACAAACAAGGATGAGTCTATTAGCATTAGTGGATAGCACCCAATGATGGTTGTTTTCACTGTAGTAAAAAAAAAGGCATCTCCCTCTTCATGAAAAAAGAGAACATAAAATTGTACAAAATATAATTTTTACTCATTTAAAGAGATTTTTGATTAATCAAATGATACACATAAATTAATATCTTCATAGATCAAAAGATGATCTACAATATAAATTAATATCTACATAGATCAAAAGATGGTCTACAATGTAACATATGTAGTAAAAATTTAGGAATGTAATTAGAGTCTAAATATAGGAGTTTAGAAATGTAATTAGAATAAAAATTATCAAAAAAATGTACATTGTCAAATGATTGATATAATTGTCATATTCTTCAATATACTCAAACTTGGATTGATGTAATTGATGCATTGTTCAATATAATACATCTTTTTGAAGTATACTATTTTATGTATGATAGTTTATTGAGTAAACTTAAAATATCAAGATTTTTTAAATATATGTAATTTTTTTGAATAGAAAACATATTTTTTGTCCTTAAAATTGTTATCATATATGTTTGTCTTTCAAGCAATGAACTATCATGTCTCCATTATGGGAAAAATATTTTATTCAATAGTAATTTTTTGCAAATTGATTTAATTAATTCTATTTCTCACTGATTAAATTAATAATAACAATTTTAATTACATTAATATGTGTGATAATATTATCATAGTCATTAGATAAAACAACATCCTACTCAAATATAGACAAAGAGAAGGTAAATTGACAGGTATTCAAGTTCACATTAAAATTCTTCACATTATCTTTGTGGATGATGTTATTATTATGATAGGTGTTACAATTCAAGAGTGGTGGGAAATAGATAAAGTTCTCAAACTTTTTAGTTTGACTTTAGGTCTCTTGATTAATATAACAAAATCTACGTTCCATCAATTGGAGTTGTCAAAGCAGGAACTGCTACTTTTCAAAGCACTCTTCCCTTATGATTTTCTTGAGTTAGAACAAGGTTTTAAATATCTTGGTTTTTATCTGAAAGCTAGAGCTTCATGCTTGGAGGATTGGTTTTGGTTGATTAAAAAAGTGGAAATGAAGATAAATAATTGGTGCTATAGGTGGCTCTCTTTAGGAGGGCACCTTACACTTTTGAAAGTCATGCTTTCCAGCCAACCCATTTATTGGATGTCACTAGCTGTTTTTCCGGGATCGGTCCTGAAAATCCTTAGAATTCATATGTTTAACTTCCTTTGGAAAAGAAATGGTGTCCCCCATGCAATGCATCTCTGTAACTGGGAAATATTATCTCTCCCTCTTTCCTTTGGGGGATGGGGAATTCGTAACATCTTTGATTTCAGTAAGTCCCTAGCAGCTAGTACTTGTTGGAGAGTTTTTAAGGGGGAAGGAATCTGGCACCGAGTTATATTGGACAAATATCTTGCTCAGAGTTCGGTCGTTAATTGGCTTAGAAGTAAGACTTTTAAAAATATTGGTTTGTCTCGAATCTAGTTAGGACTATTAAAAGTTTTATTCTTGATTATGCATGGTTTAAGTTGGATTCCCGGAGATGGGCATTCTATACATTTGGGTAAGTACATAATTTTGGGCTTGGGGGACTGTTCTTTCCTTTCGATCAATCTATTGGCGTCACTAAAGGAACATAATATTTCCACTCTTGCACATGTATATAAGTTGTCCGATGATCACGATTTACTTTCTTCTTGGCTCAACAGTAGTGAACTGAACTTAACGAGAGACTTAGCACAAGAATGGAATGAGTATAGAAGTGCTCTCTCAGCCTCGGGTGTATTAATCCATGAAAAAAAGGATACACTCTTGTGGTTAGGAGGTGACAATTTTGGTTTTCCCACGACAAAGAATATCTACTCTAGTATCATCTCGGCGAAAGGAATAATGAAAGTGGATTTCTGGAAACAAAAGTTATGGAAGTGGAAAATTCAGCTAAAGGTCAAAGTTTTTGCTTGGTTGGCCATGGAAGAAAAAATCCTTACCTGGGACATTCTTCATAAACGAGGTTGGAAAGGACCTGTATACTTCTCATTGTGTAAAGCAGATAATGAATCTATAAATCATATTTTTATTATTTGTCCATTTGCTGAGGCTGTTTGGAATGCTATTACTCAGGATCTAAAATTAAAAAGGAGCTGGATGGGGGTTACTCTTGTGGAGTGTATGAAGAACTAGACAAAATACAAAACAATCCCTTCTTATTTAGCAGCCTATGCTATGTTGTATATTTGACAAGAGAGGAATAAAACTCTGTTTGAGGATATCAAACAGTTGGTGAAGACAATGCTTTACATGACCCTTGCTCACCCCCTCAGCAAGACCACTAATCCAAAAGATAAGTTACCAAAGGATATTATGATTGTTGTTGATCTGAATACAACACTAGATTGGTTTGACGGGGAAGCTAAGTCGGATGGAAGTATGTGTGGAGTAGGGGGAATTATTAAAATTCAAAAGGAGATTGTCTACAAATGGAAACTAAACTGTGGCAAAGGTACCAATACAAAAGCGAAACTAATGGGGGCCTGGGCATCTCTTTGGATTGCTGAGTTTTTAAAACTTTTTGATCTTCACTTATTAGGTGATTCAAAAGTGGTCATTGACTGGCTGAAAAAAGAAGGCAGTTTACAGGTGGGTACTCTGGAGGGTTGGAAAGATAGAATTATAAAGTTGTCGGGAAGTTTTCACAAATTAGCCTTTCAACATATCTACAGAACTTTCAACATGGAGGCTGACTCTTTATCAGAGCAAGCTTTGGAGGATATTGAAGGAAATATTCATCTTCAAAAGTGGTCAAATGGAGTAGTAAGTCCAGAAAGACTTTTCTGAATCCATTAATCTGGAAATACAAGCTTCTAGCCAACACAATCTCTTTTGAGTGGACTATGTTTTATCTCCTGTTTTTGTATTTTGGTTTCATAGAGTCTATTCTTATCTTCTTGTAAGTAGGTTTTTTTTGTTTTCTCCTTCTTTGGAGATTCAAAATACTCTTTTGAGAAGGACTAAAAGTTTTTTTTTGCATCGGACTCCAGAATAGTTATGTTTTGACTATCTCTATTGATTAGTTGGGGAAAGTACTTCTTGGAGGAATTTTGAAGTTGTAACAGTTGGGGAAATACTTCTTGGAGAAATTTTGGATGTTGTAAAAAAATATATATGCTTTTAATATAATTGAGCGAATTTTTTTCCCTGGAAAAAGATAAAACAACATCCTATTAAATCACGAAATGTAGGTTTATTCTTTCAAATTCTCCATTTGAATATACTGATCACCTATACACTAGAATAGTTAACCTCCCAAATTATAGTTAATCTTTCAAGTTCTCCAATTGAATATATTACTCACTTACTTCTCAATTAGTCCATAAATGACAAGCAAAACCATGTAGCAATAATAATAATATTAATCCCCTGCTTAATCCAATCTTTAAACATAGTAATAACACATATTTTTAAATGAAAACATTTAAAATAATTAAACACTCCTTAATCCAATCTTCAAACCTGGTAATAACACAAATTTTTGTATGAAAACATCGTAATAACATAAATCTTTGTATGAACAAGACACATGAAAATATTTAAAATCATTACCCACTCCTTAATCCAATCTTCAAACCTGGTAATAACACAAATCTTTGTATGAAAACATCGTAATAACATAAATCTTTGTATGAACAAGACAATGAGAATATTTAAAATCATTAAACACTCCTAATAATCCAATCTTCAAACCTGGTAATAACACAAATATTTGTATGAAAACATCGTAATAACATAAATCTTTGTATTAACAAGACACATGAAAATAAAGGAAAGATGGAGATAAGGAATTATGTGTTAGGTTTAATATTTTGTTTTTTTCAGAGTTTGGATTATAGTTAAGATATTGAAGTTTTCACCTATGGTTTGAGTTAAAATGTTTAAATATAATTTTTGTATGTAAAAGATTATATATTAGTCATATGGGATTTATTTATTTAGTAAATATATATCTGAGTAAGTTTGTTAGGAGGGGGCTTCGTTAATGAGATTGCAAAAGTAAATCATTTGTTGAGGGGG
>ML866782.1:8512-21419 GCA_009831015.1 Picea engelmannii
AAATGTTCAAGTACAAGATGATTCAAAATGAAAATGTCTCCTTGGTATATATAGGAGACTAGGAGGTATAATTACAACTTATGGCCTAAAGCCGACATAAATAAAATAACATTACTAATACAATATGCCCCAATTAAGGGGTAATGAGCCAATATTAGGGCTTAACATGGACCTCATGAGGGAAAGAACATCAAATGCTTGCAGGGTGTAGGAAGAAATGATGACCGGGAAAGAAACACCATAGTTTAACCAAGTACCATCCCCGTATAACACTACGCAGCAATAATATAACACTGTGCAACAACAATATAACACTGTGCAACAACAATATAACATTGTGCAACCACAATACAATACCACACAACGACACTATAATCTTGTGCAGTATAACCATGCGCCTTAGTATAATTCACTATGAGGGGATAGAGCTAGCTACAGAGGTGGAGGAAGAGCAAGATGAGGCTTTGGAAGAGGTATATGACTAATGCTATGCCACAATTGTCAACAACCTAGACACTATGCAAGAGAATGTCCCCTTCCACCCGCAACATGTATGTATTTTCGCGCATCAGATCATGACACAGAAGAATGTCTGACACTATTAGGGAAGATCCACAAGAAGAAAAATTAGAACAACTAGAATGTTTAGTGGATTTCAGCAGAAGAGAGGAATGAAGGAAGAAACATCATCATAGTTATGCAGGGAGGAGCTAAAATAGGAAAGGACATTGTAAGACAAGAGCCAACACAACACCAATGGGTGAAGAAGAATTTTGAACCAAAGAAGCAATTTGTTGCGCAGAACAAAAAGGAGATATTCAAGTAGACTAGACAATAATTCATGAAGCCAAACATCCCATCGACATCAATTGTGCAGGATAATAAGGAAGTACCAGTGTACAAGATGTCTCCATCGTTGAATCACACCAAAGAAGCACATCCCCTGGGACAAGTAAGTACAATTAAGTTTTTTTTTGAAATCCTTTGTTAAGCTACTAAATGATCCATCCTCTATTAAAGTATTACAAAATATGCTATAAAGATGTAGCATAGAGGCAAAAAGAAAGCTAGAGAAGAAAACAGTGAATCATCCGCATACAAGAAGGCGAACAAACATAGAATTCAAACTGAATGACAACATTGGATATTTAAACGTGGGAGATATTATACTGGATTTAGGATCTAAAGGGAATGTTCTACCCAAGAAAACATGGCAATGTATGGGAGAACCCACATTAGGATATTCACCTGTTCATCTAAAACTAGCAAATCAACACAGAGTTCTACTAATTGGAAGACTAAATGGAGTGACAATAGATCTGGATGGATTGCACACTAAGTCCGACTTCGAAGTAATAGAGATAGTGGATGGCACAACACCTTATCCATCATTGTTTGGCTTGGATTTTTCATTTGACAATCAATCCATAATCAACTTAAAGACGAGGATGATGACATTCGAGTCAGGATAATACAGAGTCATTGCGCCATTGGACTCATCAGAAGGGGAAAGGTTTGTAGAACCTACTTGTTTGGAACTGGGGGAAATTAACCAATTGTAAAGAAAAACTACGTGAGAAGAAGATTATGTGAACCAAACTATAGATGGGGTAATCAGTTGGAGAAGCATCACCTCATGTGCGTGAGACTCAGATATGGGATTATAAAATTGGTAGCAGAGGTTACACGAAGTCTCCACAAGACGATGCACAAGAATAGACCGCGTAGTAACATGGGTAGGTACAGAGATAAGGGAACCTCCCAACTTCCATGGAGTGAATGACTTATAAAAATTCTTAACACGATACGAATATGATGTGTTAGAAAATTAGAGTCTCTTAGCCCTAGATATAGCACTCAAGTCTGCAGAAATATGATGGACAGGGGAAACCAGTAGTACACTTAGAGAAGTGAAAAACATTATGGAGAATGACGCCACCGAAGGGATGGCCTCATCATTTTTTTCCCACATTAGAATGGATCCAAGTAAACTAGTATACAGACCAGGAACTACGCAGAGGAACTACGAACTGGACAGTATTACAACATAACTTTACAGTCACTTTCTCATTTGAGCATGAGAACCCCAACATAGACTCAACACTTAAACAAATTAGAGGGGTGATATCCATTAAAGAACTCGAAGGTGAACTCATAACAAAAGAACAACAACAAAACAAACAAACAATAAAATAACTATTGTCATGTTGCCAGGTGTTGAGTCATGAAAAAGGTACAAATATCCTCCTTATTTCCATGGTTCGTGATGAAATATTGATTGACTTTTTCTATTAATTAGGAATAATTAGGATAGAAAATGATTAAAATATCTTCTAGAAATATTATTGAGTAATGTTAGATAAATTCTAAAATACGGTTGGAATTGTTTGATTTTTTTACAAGAATGGATAAATATTGTCAAACCCAAGATATCTAACGAGATTTTGAAGATACACAAGCTATTGGAGGTTGAAGACATTGGGCGCAAAAGCAGTTTCGAGGGAGATTAATTCTCTATTTTGTAAAATCTATAAATAGTAAAGAGATCTTGAGGATCTCTCGATCCTAGGGATAACTTGATTTACCCATATTATTGTAATATATAGAGGGTAATGAATCCTGGAAGGGACAATATAAGAATTTGATCCAAACACTCAGAACTTAGAATTGCTCTGCGCAAGCCATTTTTGTAGATGTTGTACCCGTTATGAAATTAATAGAAGGTTTGAGCGTCTTCATCATTTTTGCATACTGAGTTTCTAGCAGCAGTGCCTCTAAGGACCAAGGGCCTATTCTGAAGGAGTTACTGTCTCAATCTATAATTGTATCAGTCTTATTTCTGTTTTGTGATTTAAATCATTTTTCAATAGTTAAAGATAAATGCATAAGTGCGTCAATGATTTTATGTTGTTTACTTACAGAAGATAGGCATTTCATTTGAATGATATCGATTGTTGTTTCCATTACTGTATTTTACTGCTTGGCAGTTCCTCTCATTATCACATGCATCATTCCTTTCGGTTAAATTAGTATTTGTTGTTCCTTTCTCTTAATTTAACATTTGTTGTTCCTTTCGCTCAAATTAGTATTTGTTGTTCCTATCATTTAGATTACATTTGTTGTTCCTTTCGGTTAAGTTACAATCGTTGTTCCTTTTCATAGATATAGTAATCCATTACTTCTTTTCAACAGGTTAAATAATCTTCGATAGATCAGTTTATCAATCTTTTCATAGATTCAATTATTGTTTCTTAATTAGATCAATTCAACAATTCAATTAATTCTATTAAATTCATAGCATGTTATAGATCAGATTTCAATTCTGTTAAAATCTTAGTTTCATAGCTTTGATGAATGTGTGAGGAACTTAATTGTTGATAAACTCAGATTTTCTTTAACTACACGATTTTAACATCTACAACTATCTTCATAGACTTTGTTGATATTCTTGAGATAAAATGACAAATCCTTGGGTTGATAAATTAATGTTAACTAAGGTTGCTTTTAGGACATATTTAGAGCCCAACATTTTGGCGTCGTTTCCTAGGAGAGTGTAAAAGGTAGCATAGGTTGTGTCTCTGGAGGATGAGGTATTGAATAAGGAAGTTAAGAATCTACGCAGGCAATAAGTAAAATTATTATACCAGCGCCTACCTCTAGCTAATATATAGAGGTTATATAGGTGTTTAGAATTTTTGTATGAAGTGTGAATGACTAAGAATAAAGAACCTAAAAAACAAAACTGCCACCAAAAACTACAAAATCTCGAGGCTCAATACTCCTTGGAAGAAGCACTTTCATAGACGACATCATCTGAAAAGTTGAATCTCAAGCTTTGGTTGGACCCAGGAGAGGTTCTACCCAAATCCCTTAGGCAGCAGTTTCACCAACTATAGCCCATGCTAAGGTTCATAGTAGAACTAAAGGGATTGAACAAAGTTTTCAAAATACAGATATTCCACCTCTTAGCCTTTTAGACAAGAGAAAATATTGTAATACAGAGGAAGGAGAAGAGGAAACCAGTGGGGTTGTTAAGGTAAACCCATCACCACCACCTGATCCTGGATCTCCTGTGATAGGAGAGGGTATACCTAAAATCCCAGATAGAGGTAGTGCAATCAAAATCCCTAGGGGATACAATAATCAATCTCCCCGAATAGAACACCCAGGACAAGAAATTCCTGAAAATTATTGGCATATATTAGACCAAATGGTGCAACCAAATCAACCAAGAGCCCAGACTTCCACTTTGGAATATACGATAGTGGATGTATTTGCCAATGCCCCGATGAAAGTGATCCCTTTACAGAATCCGCTAACCTTTCATGGATTAATTGCAGAAGACCCAAATGCATTCTTATTCGAATTTGATGTCCTATGTAGGGGTTATGACTACACCTCTGAACCCCAAAAACTAAAATTGTTCCCTTCCACTTTGAAAGGGGCATCTCTGTGTTGGTTCATGGGATTAGGGGGAGGAACTATAAACTCATGGGATGAAATTAAAGAAGCCTTCTTGACAAAATATAAGGATTATTGTAGAACCAAGGATCTAAAAGATGAAATATTTCAAATGACTTCAAAGGAAAACGAAACATTAGAAGAATATGGTGAAAGATTACAATACAATTTGCAAAGATTTCCTTATGGTACATTACCAGGTGAGGTACTCAAAGCCACTCTGATAAAAGGAATGAAAGATGAATGGGTAGAAACATTCAATTTAATGGGGAAGGGTGATATTTATCAAGAAACTTATGATAACATCATTCAATTGTGCTTCATATGCTCGAGTGAAAGTACACAGACCAGATCAGGGATACAGGATCCCCTCACCATAAATAACAACATTACCAGTGGGAGTGTTACCCGAGAAGAAATCGGTAATCTTTTAGAAAATTTCAAAACTGGCATTATGAGCACTTTGACTACACAATTGGATTTTTTGCAGGCTAAGCATAAATAGGCAAATGTAGAATAGTCCTTGGCCATATTTTTCCACCGATGCAGAAAGAAACATGGTCCAAGGGAATGTCCTTTGGATGTGGTTCGAGTGTGTGCTATCTGTGCTAAATACCACACAACAGATAAATGCCCATCGCTCCCAGGATTAAAAGTTGTATTCAAATAGGCAGAAGAGGAAACATAGCCAGTATATTTGATAGCCCAACGTCACCAATGACAGGCTCGTCCCCCAGGTACACTACAAGACCCTTCCTTTTTCTTTTATGGGCAGTATAATCAGCAGCAAAATTTTGGAAACACATGGCAGGGTCAACCATTTGCTAACCCCACCTGGCAGTCCCAGCAATATCCAACTGCAAATACCACTTGGATAAATAAACCAACTGCAAACCCCCCTTGGCCAAATCAACCAGTTGCAAATCCTACCTGGCCTAGCTCGCAATACCCTACCTCATCTTGGCATAATCCAAACAACAACCAATATCCTTCACAGTGGTCCAATACAGCTGCCCAAAACACCAATTGGAACCAAAATTGGCAGTGCCCCATGGGAATAACCAATCAACCCATGGGGATGGCCCCTCAAACCCAACCCACTTTGCAATATCCACTCCAAATACCCCAAAATCCTCAACCACAATTGTGCTCTCAATTTCCATCTCAACCCCACCCAAATCCCAATAATAGACCAGCCCAGCTTGTGTAGATTATTGAGAATGTGGACGGGGAAATCAACTCGGTAGGGTGAAATGAACTCTGGTTGAGGTCAGGATGCATAATTTATCCTGAAGAAAGTAACATCCACCAAGAGCAGGAGAATGAAAATAATATACATCCAACAATAACACCTTCGACTGTGGTCATAACGAAAGAAACAGAGTAGGAAGGAAACACAGTCGAGAAAAAGAATTATGATAAGGATGTAACTTCTCCTCCCCCGTTCCCCGAAAAGGATGAAGATAGCAAATCCAACCATGTATCCTAACTTTGACATTGTAGGGGAACTAAGAAATCTATATGTTAAGATCCCACTCCTGCAGGCTCTGAAAGACATATGAATTTATGCAAAGACGATTAAGGAATTATGTGGGAAGAAGCCTGCCAGGAAAGCTAAATAAGAGTGAAATACCCTATATGCTTAAATAATAAGAGTGAAGGGAGCTCTAACTGGGTAGTTCATAAGGCACAATACTTGCTAAGGTTTTTCAAATGGGGTAGCAAGCTAAGTGGGCTTGATTGTGGGGAAAACTCCACAGTTAAGCGCGCTTGAGCCAGAGGCGTCTTGGGATGGGTGACCACCTGGGAAGTCCTAGTTACCGGGTGCAAGCCCCAGAAGTGATGATTGATGCTATGCGATTCATTTCGTTGGTTTCAATCCCACTTCTTCACCCCTGTGAGCATCACCCAATGCAATGAGTGCTAAGTGGACTATTCAAATCATGAGAATTATTGGTCAGTCATTTCATTGGTTTCAATCCCACTTCTTCACCCCTGTGAGCATCACCCAATGCAATGAGTGCTAAGTGGACTATTCAAATCATGAGAATTATTGGTCAGTCATGACTAATACTCATGGATATGGGTCATAGATTAATGACTTACACTACGCAATTAATCCCGAAAATAATATCTAACATCTTGCACTGCGAAAGCCCCTATATGCCTAAAAATTCATCATCAACTATTCATGTGGTAGGTGCCTTGTCTGATCTCATCCTAGGAAGACAGGAACGAGTCAAATAAGCAGACCTAGGGAATCACATAGTAACAGTTCATATAGAGGGATGTTATTTTCCAAATACACTAGTAGATTCGGGGGCAACCATTAATATCTTGACCATCGAAACTTGCAACATCATAGGGTTCACTTCCTTCGAACCTACTCCAATTATGTTACAATTGGCTGATCAATCAGTGGTGAAACCAGTTGGTACATTACAAGATATAGCAATTCCAGTCGACTCTTGGGAATATCCATCTGATTTCCTCATTATCAACCCAAGAAGTGGACTCGATGGGCATCCATTAATATTGGGGAGACCATGTCTAACAACAATAGATGCATACATAGGATGTCACATGGGAAACATGACCATTTCTATAGGAGGTGCCACAAATAATCTTATCATGTATCCTCTAGCTAAACCAAGCCTACCCATTATGCATCAGTATTTACCACCACCGAGATATCCAGAAAGAGATCTACAATCCCCTCTCACTATGAAAGAAGCCCTGGGACTCAAGAATCAACTAGAAGACAATGTGATCAACAACTTCATTAATAGCCCAACCATTGTAAGTAACCCGACATGCCAAATTATAAAGTTTGTGTTAGATAATGAGGCACATGGACATCCACTAGAAGAATTGATGGAACAACAGATCCCCACTATAGTTGTTCATAAAAACAAACTAGTTGAGATTGCACCAGGGATGGTTCTGAATATTAATGCTAATCTAAACAAGCAACAACAACACAAATTGATGCAGATCCTTTCTAAGTATCAGCAGGCTTTTTCCTGAGAGTATTCTTACATGAAGGGCATTGATCCGCAACTTTGTACACATCGTATTTATATTGAGAAATGTGCTCGACCCATCTGACAACCCCAAACAAGATTGAATCCTCACCTCAGGGACATCGTTAAAAAAGAATTACAAAAACTCCTAGATGTATATTTTATATATCCTATTTCGGATAGTCGGTGGGTTTCCCCATTAGTGATCGTCCCCATTAGTGATCGTCCCCAAGAACAAGGCTACCCAGAAGGACCACTTCCCCTTACCTTTTATCGATCAAGTCCTTGATACTTTAGAAGGGAAGAAGTTTTTTTCCTTCCTAGATGGTTTTAGTGGATATAATCAGATCCAGATTGCCCCAAAAGATCAAGATAAAACTACATTCACATGTCCCTAGGGTACCTTTTCATACAGAGTATTTCCCTTTGGGTTATGTAATGCTCCAACCACATTCTAGAGGGTCATTTTGAGCATATTTTTTGATCTGATTAATGAAGGGATTGAGGTTTACATGGACAATTTCACTCCTTATGTCAATTATTTTGATAAATCTCTAAGCAATCTGGAAAAGGTATTGGAATGATGCATTGCTACCAGATTATGCTTGAGCCTTGAAAAATGTCATATGATTATTATTGAAGGTGTGGTAGTAGGGAATTATATTTCTGCAGATGGAATTAGGGTAGATCCAACAAAAATTGAGGTAATCCTTAACTTGCCTACACCATGTACACAAACTGAGGTACGTATTTTCCTTGGCGCTTTAGGATACTATGGTGGATTCATGGAAAATTTTGCAAAGATTGTTGCACATTTAAATGTTTTAACTGGTAATGCAAAATTTCAATGGTCTGATAAGTGTAATGTGGCATTCGCAGGACTTAAAAAGTTGATTTCGACAGCAGCACCGGTGATGAGAGGAACGAACTGGAAAATACCATTCCATGTCTCCATAGATGCATCAGATATTGCCATAGGCACTTTCCTTGGAAAGGAAGAAGACAAGAAAACTTATGTTATATATTTTATTAGCAAAAATCTTACTCCCACTGAATTAAATTTTATAGTAATAGAAAAAAGAATCTTTAGTTGTTATACATGTTATTAATAAATTTTGTCACTATATAACAGGCTATCTAGTTATTCTATATACTGATAATTTTGCTATTAGATATTTAGCTAATAAACCTATTACTAATGGATGGGTTACTTGGTGGTTATTAATATTGCAGGAATTCGACATCACCATCAAGGATCGACCCGGAAGAGAGAATCTTGTTGCAAAATTACTATCTCGCGTACCCAAAACAAATGATTCTTTGACAGTTGAAGACCAATTTCCAGATGAACATCTATTTGATGTCACCTCTAAGCCACCTTGGTAGGCTGATGTGGAAAATTATCTAGCAGCTAGGAAACTACCAACACACCTATCATCAAGGGAGAGAAAATTGATAGTCCAACAAAGTGCACGATTCACTTGGATTGGTGGATATCGTTTCCACATAAGGGCTGATATCCAGATATGAATATGTGTGAGAGATGACAAAATCTAAGACATACTGAAGGCAGGTCATGATGAGCCCTATAGTGGACACTTTGCAGACCGCAGGACTGGGCATAAGATCTTACAAATGGGATATTATTGGACCTCAATATTTAAATATGCAAAGAAATATTTCCAAGCCTGCGACAACTGTCAAAGGATGGGTCAACCAGGCCAAGCTGATGAAATGCCCCTGTGAGCACAAGTAGTTGCAGATCCTTTCGAGAGATGGGCACTAGACTTCATTGGCCCCTTCAACCCAAAGTCAAATCAGAAGGCATATATATTAGTGGCAATAGATTACATGACCAAATGGGTAGAGGCAAAGACCTTGTCAAACACAATAGAGGAAGTAGTCATTAAATTTGTTTTCAAATTGTTTGTATGCTATGGATTACCCAAAGAATTAATCACTAATGGAGGGTCGCAATTTAGAGCTCATAGAATTACGACCACCTTGAATAATTATCATATCAAACACATAATTACTTCTCCATACCACCCACATGTAAATGGACAAGTAGAAAGCACCAATAAAGTCTTGGAGGCAATTTTGACAAAAACAGTCTCAACAAATCGTCAGAATTGGGAAACCGAGCTTCCAAATGCCTTATGGTCCTATCGTACAATGTGGTGTAACACCACTGGCTACTCTCCTTATCATTTAGTTTATTGCAAAGAACCTATCTTTCCAATTGAGTTTGATATCAAGACTCTAAGGATGGCCCAGGATATTGGACTGGATCTTACAGAGGCACATAAACAATGCCCACAATAGCTCAATGAATCAGATGAAGCACGCATGTCTTCTCTGGACCGCACAGCTGTTATTCAACAACAGAGATCTAACTGGCAAGATAAACATATCAAGAAAAAATCATTCCAAAAAGGCGATTGGGCACTTCTCTATGATTCCAGATTTCAAGATTTTCTTGGAAAATTACAGACAAGGTGGCTGGGACCATATGAAATCAATGAAATTCATAATAATGGAACTCTCAATTTAGTTACCATTGATGGTTCTGGTTCTCCTTTCTTGGTAAATGGACATCGACTACGACTCTACCATCAGCCACCTTCAAAAGAATCCTTCTGCCAAGAATTAAGTAAGGACCCTACTGTTCATATTTTAGTTGGTTGGGAAGGTAACCCAACAGCTTCAACTTCATAAAAGATGAATTTTTTCAGCATTGTACATATTGTATATAGCTTTCTTTACAGATTTGATTGAGCTTTTAGTCTTAACTTTTTAGGAAAGTCACTTGAGAAATTAGAAACTAGAAAAGATGATTGTAACGAATATAATTAGCACTCTTTTTTTTCCTTGCTCCTTTCTCACTTCACAAAAATCCAATAAATATAAACCCTGTTTTCACAAGAAAATGAACATGTTTGCATAATACTAATAAGACCATCCAATACTTCGATTATTGAATAAACTTACCCATAGAAATTGAATGAATTTAGTTGATGAATAATCAATTATAGATTCACAAAAACAAAAAAAAATGTATGTGGGAGTTTTCCAATCACTTAAATTAGATGGGTAAAAAAATACGAACATCATTACTACTGTTCATTTAAAAAGATTGTCATTCCGTTGAAAGGAACAATTATTGTCACCTTTGTGCGATTGATGTTCCATTCGTAGGTAATATTGTCCATTTGAAATAATGATTGTCGTTCCTTCTATCACATTGTTGTTCCCTTTATAGTGTCGGTTGTTCCTTTTTCGGATAACGTTGTTCATTTGAAAAGAAACAACTATTGTTCCTTCTATGTTTTTACTGTTGTTCCTTTTTCTCAAAAGTCATGATTCTTTGTGAAAAAATCATGCCATTATGCGAGTCATTCCTTTGGACATGAACTTCACTAATACATTTGCATCAACTCTAGTTCTGATTTATACTTTTGTGTGGATCATTTAACATACCTTAGCAAACTATTTTTGGATTAATTTTTCCGAATTATCTTAAATTTTGTTCACAATTCATTAACCACCATAATTCATTTATTTCCCCTATATATATACATATACTTGAATGATAATTGCTTTCATATCATAATAAGGAATCTCAAAAAAAATCTTACTTGGAATTCTTACACTTCTTACACCATCCCTCACTCTTAAGGAGTAGATGAGCCTCCCTTGATATAACCTTTAAAAAAAAAGAAAAAATAATAATAAATTAATTAATTAAAAAAAAAAAAAAAAAATTCAATAAAGTAATAAACTTCTCCCACAAATGATAGGGGGTCTCATCACGAGCCAACCTACCACGATAATCAGATAATAACATAAGTGACATTCCCACTATGGCTACTACACCAGGGCAATGGCCTTTGGCATTTTTCCTGTCAAAGGACAAGAGGTCTCATCACGAGACGACTTGCTCACTTAATTTACGATCTAGTGAGTGGCATTATCATCATCTGGCTACCAAACCAGGATAATGGTCTTCTTGGAAAAAGACAATTAAAACTATTTATTAAGGATACGGGCTCATCTACGGGTTAAAAGGAAACCCTATCGAGGCTATGGATGCTTGTTGGAAGAAGTGGCTCTGCATATGGTATCGAAGTTTACCTTAAAACGCCAATTTTTTTATGTGTTCTTAGATATCCTTTTCTAATTAATGAGGCTATCATTCCGGCTATATCCAACAAACAAGGGAAAGTAACAATATTATGTGTGGAATATTTCTAAAAAACATGAACAAATTTAAATTCATTAAGAATCTTTTTTCCCAAACGATTTTGACATAAGTATGATCCCACAAAAAATGATGATTGTTCATAATTATTACTAAAGTGTTTTTTGAAAAGTAATTAATGATTGTCTTTCCAGCGGCGGCAGCAGCATTACATTCACCGCACCATAACTATCTGCCATTATTACACTAGTCCTTTTGACGATCGAGGTCAAAATTTCCATTTATGGGGGGCAGATACGTGGCACATTATTCGATAGATTACAATGAGTGTAGTAAATGAGGAAAATTCATAATTTTTATATACACAGTTTTGTTCTATATTTTCGATTGTTTCAAAAGATGGTTGATTTTAGCTGCAGCAAGGAATGATTGTTGTCCTCAATCGCTCACAAAGAATATGGGTGGTCGAAGTGTGCGTCAGGAACAAACATTACTACAAGTAACTGAGGAGGCAAGAGAAATATTACACCAGATGGGATGGACAGAGTACTTCAACCGGTTGCAAGGATATGACACAAAAATCATGCTCGAATTATTCTAGAACTTGCAGGGAGGGGTCTCCATGGTTTGAGATATACGAATTCCAGACACAGAGGAAATCATATAAGAGGTTACAAGCCTCCCTAATACAGGCATACAATGGTTTGGAAAATATACAGCGCTCAAAGAAGTTGTAGAATCTTTCACAGATCCTGGAGAGGAACTTGAAAAAAAGGGAAAGGGACTTAACCCTAATGCTCTTAGTGAGCCATGGAAATAATTGGCAGGTGTAATAAAGAGGTACATCACTTGCGACGTAAGGTATGATGTGATCCACCCATGCCACCTCAAATTGTTAGAGGCTCTTAAACAACTGTTAGTAATCAATTTACCATTTTTTCTAAATGTTATGTTACATGAGGTCGCTATAAGAACATAGAAGGCCAAGAATCATATTACTATCATTAGCCACCATGGATTATTCAAACTGATAGTAAATAAGGCCCTGAGTCAAACTCAATTAACATGGGGTGATCTTATCGAGGCCAATAGGCCTCTACAACTGGAACAACCCGAATTACATCATGAAAACCCACCACAAGGAATTGAAGTAGCACAGGAAGGGGAAGCTACTATCCAAATAGAAGTTCCATTTCCTCAACCTGAAATTGAGGCAGACCCC
>WSFP011432953.1:0-21419 GCA_009831015.1 Picea engelmannii
GAATTCCAGTAGTGCTATAGGATTCAAAAGATGCATGCTACCGGATTCAAACTCCATGAACCATTATTGGAAAGACCAAGTCTAATTACTTTTAATTCATCAAAAATAAGGGAAATTAATGAAATTAACAACTAAACATTTTATAAGCTTGCAATGACACTTATCTTGATAACTATGAGGGAATATGGTAATGAGAAACAATGATGAGGTAAAAGGGATGGAAAAAAGGGTCAAAATGGGACACACATGACAATGAAAAAGATACCAAAACGACGACCCAACACCTTTCTTTGAACATTGCAGTAGAAAAAGGAGATGTTTAGCCAATAAATTTTCAATTTCCTATTCAGGAAATAGAGAAGGAAACAAGAATGGAAATATTAATCCTTTTGTTTTCCCTCATTTCCATGGATCGATAAAAAAAAATCCCAACACGTTTCTTTTTGAATTTGAATTTCTTTATAGGACTTGTGACTATAAAACATATGCTCAAAATTCTTCCCATGAAGCAACATTTCATTGGTTTATGAGCCTTGATGCAAATATCATCAATGCTTGGGAATAAATGAAACAATATTTTATCAAGAAATACAAATATTTTTATTAGGCTCAAGATACTAGGGATGAAATCTTTAGGATGACACAAGGAAAAGAAGAATAATTGGAATATTATGTAGAAAGATTTTAGTTCAACTATAAAAGGTCTACCAACTATATATTTGATACAAAATCCCTCAAGCTAGTACTCCTTAGTAGTGTTAGAGAGGAATGGATGGAGACGTTAAATTTGATTGCAAATGGCGACATTTTCAAGCTTTCTTATGATGTGATAAAGGGATTTTTTACAAACTATTCAAGATTTGCCAACAATAAAAATAAAGGTTGCAAAGGGATTGTTTTACAATCATCAAAGGCAACCACAATGGGTCAAAAAAATATGACATTGGAAATATAATTGAAGATATGAAAACAAACATCCTACATTAACTAGCCATGCAATTGGGCACCATGCAAATCAAGAGGAACCACAAAGAAGATGAAAACAATTTGGTTGTTCTATGTCCTAAATGTACAAAGAAGAATGTTAGGAATGAATGTCTATTAAACAATGTGGGGATTTGTGGTATTCTTGATGAAAATCATAAGACAAGCCAATGCCCATATTTATATAGTTTGAAAGTCATATACCAAGGAGCTGAAGAAAGCATGGAGCAATTATGCTTCATTAATAATAGGATCATTAATAAGAGGAGGCAAGGTTCACCATGACAATTTCCACAGGGTTGCCATATTCACATCCTCAATATTTTAATTTTAGTTGGAATAATCAAATGTATGTTCCTCCTGCAACTTGGTATCCCTCAAACTAGAAACATTGACCATTGCAAACCCAAGCCCCACAATAATGGAAATAGCCACCTTCCAACCTTAACAATAGGTTCAATGGCTTGACTCCCCACAAAACTAGAGACCTCAACCACAATAGATAACATTTGGTGCTACCTCCTCAACAAAACACTAATTAACAATAACCCAAGTAGCCTCAAATGCCTATCCAACCAACATCAAAACCAAATAATAGACCGATTCAACTAGTATTTAATGATGAGATGGAAAATTATGCAACTTATTCATTAAGTTCTCCAAACAACAATGAGATTAATCTTCACTCAAGAAAGGTAGTGGAAAAAATTTTACCCCCACTATTCATTGAACAATTAGAAGAAATGCAACCTTATAACTCAGAAGCCAAAAACCAAGAACACAACCAATAACCATCTCTACCAACAACCCAAAATAAAAATCCACCTTACCCAAAGAGGCTTTAACATATGAAAACACTCACTCAATCTAAATTTGATATTTTAGGAGAACTAAATAACTTATGTGTCAAGATTCCACTTCTTCAAGAAATTAAATGTGTGCCCATATATAATAAAATCATTAAGGAACTATGCATCAAGAGACTTGGAAGAAATAAAAAGGATCAAGCCCCACTATCACTCACTGTTGTAGGATGGCTTGCTAACATGATATTAGGGAATATTTTGACTCCTTACTTTGATCTATATAGCCCTATAGTAGATGTGTACATATTCAAGACGCTTTGATAGATTTAGCATTTGTAATAAATTCCATGACCAAAGACTATGCTCAAATTAAATCTAAGGGAATTGTTGAGACATACACATATTATCCTTCAATTAGTAAATAAGTTTTTTGTGAGCTTTTAAGAGATGTTAGAAGATGTAACATCTCAATAGACTCCCAGGAATATTCAACATAATTGATAGTACTATAAACTAAATACAAACTTAGTGGATACCCCTTAATCCTTAGCAGACCTTGGTTAGCACTAACAAATTCGTATATTGGTTGCAAAATAGAGGACATGACAATTTCCCGTGGGAAATCTCAAAAGAAACTAAATCTTTATCATGTTGCTAAACCTTTAATAGAAACTAAAATTCCACTATGGTCTTGGAGCTATTTTCCAACCCATTCTAACCTTTGATAATGCCTTGACATTAAGGAAGTTGATGAAGATACACTAATCTCAAATTTCATGCAAAATTTGTATCCTCAAACTATCTAAATTAAGGAATAATTTAATAAAGAATATGATGAAGAAACCCAAGACATCAACAACTAATCATACATATTTGGTATATTTTTTATTTATAAAACAAAACAACCATTAACTACAAACACTTGAAATATTTCCCAACAAAACTTTGAAGATCAATAATACATTAGAAACTATTCAACAACAATAGTTGTAAAGATAATACAAGCTCATGGTTCTGCATTTGCTTGGGATTATGAAGACATGAAAGGCATTGCTCCGAAAATTTGCAACCATTACATTTACATAAAAGATGATTCCTTTCACATTTACATAAAAGATGATTCCTTACCAATTAGATAGTTGAATACGAGAATGAACCCCGTGCTTTAGGACACAATGAAATCAAAATTACAGAAATTATTGAATGAAGGTTTTATATATTCTATTTCAAAGAGTGAATGGGTCTCTCCTTTAGTAATTGTTCCCAACAAAGGATGTCAATGGAGAGTATGTGTGGACTATAGATAACTAAACAAAGATACTAAAAAACACCACTTCCATCTACTCTTTATTGATCAAGTATTAGATGCATTATCTGGAAAGAAATAATTCTCTTTTTTTTATGGATTTAGTGCTTATAACCAGATTTAGATCAATCCATAGGATCAAGATAAAACCACATTTACATGTCTTTGGAGTACATTTTCTTACACATTTATCCCATTTGGAGTATGTAATTCTCCTACTACTTTTCAATGAGCCATATAAGTATATCTTTAAGTTTGGTGCATGATAGTGTAGAAATCTATATGGATGATCTTACTGTTAATGGAAATACTTTTCAAGAAGGTTTAATTAATCTAAAATATGCCCTAAGACATGACCCTATCTTTGAGCAATGAAAAATGCATAATGATAATGAATGAGGCAATATCCTTAGGGAATTACACATTATCTTCGAGAATTGAGGTTGATCCTATTAAAGTAGTTTTCATCCATGAATTATCAACACCTCAAAAAAAAAAAGGTGTTGGAAGATTTCTTGGTCATGTAGGTTACTGTAGGAGATTCATTAAATATTTTATTAAGATTGTAATACCATTGTTTACACTTTTTTTCAAAAATACTAAGTTCCTTTGGACATCAAAATGCCAAAAGGCATTGAAGTCTTAAATGACAAGTAGTCTCAATGCATGTGATAAAGGGACCTAACGGGGACCTTCCATTTCATATACATATTGATTCCTCTAATAGAGTGTTATGAGTAGTTCTCAGGAAAAAAAAGGTTCAAGGATCCATATGCAATATGCAATATATTAGATCAACACAAATGTTTTAGGTGCATAACTAAACTATATCATTGCAGAGAAATAATTCTTTATATGAAGTACCTATCTTGGATAAAGAAGAGGTGTTACCCCTAAGTCCTAGGAGAGAATCTCAACAACGTACAGTGACTATGTCCGAAGATGATAAGAATTAGAATGGAAAAAAGACTACCGAGACGAAGCTCACTGGGAGGAAGGCTAGAAAGCGAAGTAAGAAGAGAGCTAAGTTTGAAAAGTTACAGAAGGTTCCAGAGGGAACTTCACAAACAGAAAATTTGCAGAATTGGAGCTTCATCGGGATATCAGAACAACGACACATAGCACTTCACCATGGCGAGGAAATATAATCGTTGGGACCGATATATCTGTTCGAATGCCGCTCCGAACGGGTCGAAAAACATTAATAACTCAACACCGAACTGTTGGACCATGCCATAATGGACAGAACAAGAGTTAATGTGGCTTCATACCCATTACAAATGAATCGTTTCTGAGTTGCCTATTTATCCCATCGCGCCAAGCACGTAGAACACTTTTGCTAAACCAAGAATTTGAGCCCGCAAACCAAGTGAATTGTATACAGTGATCATTTCCCTCTTGTTGTTTATTCTAGTGTAGTATGTGAGTTAATTTTGAACCCGATATTATTAATCTCGAGCGCGTATGTCCGACGAGCTCACCGCAGTTGAAGAATCAGTAACAGAAGTACTCCTCGACTTCATGACTGAAAGAGTCATGTTGGAGAGAGGATTTTCTACCAGTCTACAAGCATCATCGACGAGAGGACTGTCAGCCTCTCCGTCCACTGCTCGAGCCAAACCATCATGGCCCACAGACGAAAAGAGAACTAAACACAGAGACAATCTCGCGAATGCTAAGTTGATTCTGAGCATATTGCCCACCTACCTACCACCTCTTAGTGGCGTAATAAATCGAGACAGTGTGCCCAGAGACTTTGAGTACGAATTGGTCACTGCGTACCTCCCG
Source organism: Picea engelmannii (assembly GCA_009831015.1). Lineage (NCBI taxonomy): Eukaryota > Viridiplantae > Streptophyta > Pinopsida > Pinales > Pinaceae > Picea > Picea engelmannii. The sequence continues at coordinate 4,885 of WSFP011432953.1, forward strand.
AAGGGGATGCACACAGTTCGTGCAGACTAAGAAAAGATAACAGTGTTGAAGTTTAGCGACTTCAACATCAACAACAGGAAGGTATACATCATGCTCACCCCACATAAGTACCCGACCAGGACAAAAGGAAAGAATTCAAAGATCGTCCCTCAGTCATAGACCCATAACCTCACGCAGTCCACACTGCTCAACATCATGAAGATTCCTCACTTTGAAAGACACTAAGAAGTGAATGCATGCATCAAGATTTTGTTTTCATGTTACCATGGCCGATAATTTTGGTTAAACCTCCGTATCATAGTGGATCTGACATTGATTAATTGGATCACAGGTCTGAGTATGCAAGGCCCTGACCCACAAGATTTTTATCCTAGAAAAACCATGGATCGTGCTTTAGCTCAAAGGATAAAAGACACCTACGACGATGTCGAGAAAGGAACGTGAGGCTACAAGGTAGCTTCTATCCAAAGAGGCACAATGCACCTAGCCTGTCAATTGATCACGGGAAAGTTGGTCTGCAAGAACCGACCCACCCAAGTTATTGGCTTTGTAGTCGACCTCGCAGGGAAGTGTGCGGAGGGCCTACAAATGAATTGGGTGAAGTACCTCGTGAACTAGTTGGAACTGTATTGCAGGGAAGCGAAAGATCAAGGGTATGAGTTCCACTTCAATTGGCTTCTAATCCGGATTTCTTTCATCGCATGGGAGATGCCGGAAGGTGCGACCTTCCCGGACATCGATCCCTTTGAACCTCTGGCCATGAAGTTCAGTACATTGTGGTATTCTAGTGACATGAACAAGCAATGGTAGTCAAATGTTTTATTCCACACATATTACAATCAACCGAAGTTAGTTATCCAGTCTGAGCCTCGCATCATGCCAAATACTCTACACAAGTTTTGGCCTTTAATGAAATTCAGCGCGGACCACCATTTCATTTATATTACAACGCGCACTGATGAGCACAAGCATCAACTTCAATATTACTACAAGATGACAGAGGAGGAATTAGAAGAAATCACCAAGGACTGGTCGGTGGACCTCCTCATTCCAGCAGACCCTGCAGAGATATCCAATTTAGACAGTCCAGAAACTGCGTCAGATACACCTGGACCTAGAAAGATAAAGAAGACCGAAGAGGTCCATGTTTTAGACAGCGCATCCGTGAAGACTGCTTCCATCTCAGAAGAGCAAGGAGGAGATGGTGGAGAGATAGATGGTGTAGAATTTGAATAGAAGAAAGGTGAGGTTACACCACCTAGAGACGAGGACGATCCCTCAAAGAAAAGGAAGGTTTCCCTGTCGAAACCTCCTCTCGGAAGAAAGTGAAAGAAACCATGACCAAAATGCAGACCATCCTCACCTCTGTCGACTTCGATTTCATCATAGCAACCCTGAATGATGATTCGTTGGAGATAATAGAGAAGAAAGAAGCTAAGAAGGATGAAGTGTTCCATCGGATTAAGGACAAGCTCCAAGGAGTGCAGCAGGCACTACAATCCAGCCATGCAGTCTCCACTGCGAGTCTGTCAGCAGGAACATCAGAACTGGAAGATGAGCTAGCTCAACTCCACCGCATCGCTGATACAGTCGAAGCTCACCTTCGATGAGCTCAGGAAGAAACATCGCAAGCTACCCAAGCTTTGGCACAAGTACATGGAGACCTTGTAGAAAAACGCAGTACTGCAGAACGGGAAAATATTGCTCTGCAAGCGAAGTGGGATGAAGAAAAATCATAATTGCAGAAAAGCAAGGAACAATTTCTCGCAAAGCAACTCAAAGTAAAGGAAATGGTTCACAGAGCACTTCACTCTGTGACATTCGTATAAGTAAAGACCGAAGAGCGAGTTCCACAGTAGGTGTAACAACTTGAAGAAGTAATCAAGCAGCTCCAACAACGCATAGCAGACTTGGAGCTCTGCACTGTGCCTAAGACCCCTCAAGATGTAAGAGACCAAAGGGAATCAATTGCCTGCATCACAGTTGATAGACTAAAATCTCTTCCCTTGGAGTGCAAGAAGTTGAGTAACCGCAACACCCAAACATATGAGAACCTCACCAAGAATCCAGAGTTACAGGCATTAGAGTTGCAGCTCAAGGAAGCAAAGCAACATGCAGACACACTACAGGTGCAGCTGAAGGCCTTGTCGGTCGTGGAAAGAATGAAGTGTACTTAAGAGCAACACACCGCCCAACATCAGATCCATACGATTCAAAGCAGAGTGATGGAAGTTACTCAACAACTTCAACCAGTGCAAGATAAGGCATGCCAATTATTCATAGAAGTTGAAAGCCAAGGAGCAGAGCCAGAACACGTTGTCATCACAGTAGAACAACGCCTAGAAGGGCCCGTGAACGACACAGTGATCCAGGAGTTCACCAAGCAAGAGTTCATCGCACAACAGCAGGTCGAAGTAGCTCAAGCCAAGCTTGAGGCGTTCAAGGCATAACTGATAAGACCAGAGTGACTTCGGACGAGTCACAGGTGAGTGTTGGGGGACTGTTGGCCCTTGACCAAGTTTTGGGAGATTTTTGGTCATAGGGACCTATTTTGGGACTTTGACATACTATTGAAGGAGGAGCGCAAGATGAAGCGGAGATCATAGGATATCGACCCACTTTTGGATCCTTTTTTGGTTTTTGGGAATATGTAACAAGAATGGGATGTCGGCCCATGGTTTTACCCATGTTTAGGCCTACTTTGTATGTATAAATATAAGGATAAGCAATGTAAGAAGTAGTGGAATAATGCATCTACGTGATGTGAATGTATGCTAAGTGCGAGTAGAGTCCGTAAGCACTTTGTGCATGACTGTAAGAGACTTGCAGAGCTAAGTGCGGGTCCTTGTAGCAGATTGTGGAGGGCTTAGTGTTGTAACGCAAGGAAGAAGGATCTAGCGAGATGCACAGATCTTCTGTCATGTGCGAAGTAAGGGTTTTGATGGCTTTGTGCTTGTAACCGATTGACTGAAGACAATAAAGAAGAATAGTTGGTGGACATATCCCCTGGGTGGGGGTGAACCACGTAAACACTGTGTTGTCTTTCTTTGTGCTTGTCTTAATATGTTTATGTCTTATTTTGATAAGTGCTTTGAGATGATTAGATAGATCTTCTTATGCTAGTGCTAATGATGTATAAGAATGTTAGATCTGATCTATATGAATGTGCTAAGTGCTTGATCTGCTAGATCTGACCTATCTATTGATGCTAAGTGCTTAAATGTGTTATATTAGTGTGAATGTTGTGAATCCTTGTTTTATCAGCGAAGTGATTATTGATTGTATATTGAGGAACTGACGATGCTAAGTGATTTATTAAATAGTGCAATCACAGATCTGTGTCCCAGCTAAGGTTGCAGACACCTGAGTCTTGCAACCACCCTTGCCTCTACCTCGGGTGAGACTTCATTTGCTTCGCAGGTGTTGCCGAAAGGGTCGGATGTTAGTGATTTTTTGGTGCGTTGTTGTAGCGTTGAACCCTGGGTCTGCCCTTATGCCAACACCAAGATCACCAAATCATCATCAACGACTATTATTCCCACACTTCCCAACTCATCCTGACATTGGAAAAACTTCATGAGATATTTTGGAATGGAGTCGCCCTTCTCCATCTTGATCTTCCTGAGTTTATCTTTGAGCGCCAATTTCCTATGGTCGTTGTTGTTTTGGAATAGATTTGTCAAATTCTTCCACATTGCATATAATGTGGCTTTCCCATGGAGTTTTGAGACAGTGTGGTCTTGTAATCCCTCCAACAAGATCCTTCTCGCCTTTGCCACTTTGTTTTTCCATGCATCAATATTTGCAACATCTGCAACATCTGGCTTAGGAACATCTTTGTCAATGAATTCCTTCAATCCATTGTCTTTGAGTACTGCCTCCATCTTGTCCTTCCAAGAAATGTAGTTCAATCTGCCCTCAAGTACATACTCTAACCTCAATCCATTGAAATCCATTTAGATCTTGAATCAGCTGTAGCATCGAGAAAGTCTTTCTGCAAATTCGAATTCTATCCAATCACAAACTTAGCTTCTGCAATCTTCTTCGCTCTGATACCATGTAGAAATTTTAATACAAATTATGTATTTCCTAGATTCTCCTGATCTAACAATTATATGCTATTGTTAAATATAGAATCTCTTCTACTAATATTCTTGTGGAATTTAAAACATGATCGTCAATTGCAATATCGAGAAGAAAGATCAATCGCACATAACACAAATATTTTACCGGGAAAGCATAAATATAAAAACCCCACTATCATATATTATGTATATCATGGATCATGAAACAATCTCATACAAAACTCTAATCCAAGAGCTCTCAATACAATATACAATCGTCTCGCACTGTCATACAAAAATCAACAAACACATGTGCCAATTCTCTGCCTCAAGACAACCTGCCTCCTCTACACAATCCCTGCAATGGAAAACCTACAAAATGATTTGAATGCCTCTCTCCTAGGCTACGCATTTCTCATGGGAACATCCACTGTGTGTGTGATTGCATGAGTGCACTTCACTCAAATCACAACTGATAGCCAAACTATCCCTTTCACCTGTTATCTCAACTAGGTCTCCACTGGATCTGACATGCATGTAGTTAACAGTGGTAAATATTCAATTGCATGTGAGATCACTGATTGTGAATTAATTAATAATTAATTTACTGAACTCTCACTAGTGTAAGTTCAGTTACAACTAGTACAACTGAGCTTAACTCACTTAACTGAGTTAAACTACTTCACAACTCACATAACTACACTTATATCTTTGTTACAACTTCAAGTCACTTAGTTACAACTAATTTGACTTCCATGTCCCACCAGTCAACCTTTGAAATCGAATTTCCTATCACTAACTGATTTTCCATTTCAGTTAACTATTTTCAAGTAATTATGAGATAATAGATTAATATTTATTGTCCAATTTATTTAAGCGAAAAATAAATTAGACCCACATTTCTTGTTGACTTTTCAACACTCCCTCTCAACAAGAAAGGGATTATCCTTCACCCCAATCTTGTATCTATGGTATTCGAATTTGCTCTTGGTGAGCACCTTTGTTAGAATGTCTGCATCCTGATCTTCCATAGGAATGTACTGAAGCAACATGATCTTTCGCTACACACAATGTTTGAGATGATGATACCAGATATCTATATGCTTAGATCTATCATGAAACATAGGATTAATCGAGAGTTTAATGAAACTCTGATTATAACAATGAATCATTGTTGGATCTAAATGAGATCCAAACAAACCAAACAAGATCTTTCTCATCCAGATAGCCTCACATGCAGCTTGAATCGCTGCCATGTATTCCACTTCCGCTGAACTGAGTGCCACAGATCTCTGCTTCCTACTATACCAAGAAACAACTGTAGATCTGATAATAAATACCCCCCCTGATGTGTTGTTTCTGTCCGTTGGGTTGCCCGCCCAATATGCATCCATGAAGCCATGCAACTTCACCTCATCCGTCTGTCTGTACCATAAGCCATACTCAGATGTGCCCCTCAGGTATCTCAGGACATGCTTACCCGCCTTCCAAAAAAGCTTGGTAGGCTTAACCATCGCTTGACTCAGTTGGTTAACCGCATAACAAATGTTCGGTCTCGTGTTCACTAGATACATTAGTGAACCCACTAACTGTCGATATATAGTAGCATCCACTACCTCTCTAGAAGTAGCATCCAATTTCCTCCAATTTCCTAGAAGATGAGTATCCATGGGTTTGTAGCCCTCCATGTGAAACTTACCCAGTTTCTCCCTTGCATACTTGCCTTGAGACACAAAAAGTTCACCATCTCCTTGCCATATTTCCAATCCAAGGAAATAATGAAGAAGGCCCATATCCTTCATCTCGAACTCCTTTGCAAGGTCCTCCTTGCATGAGTGTATCAAGTGCTCATCACCATTCAGTATTAAATCATCAACATAAAGAGCAATGATTAAAATCTTGCCCTTGTAGATCCATCTCAAACCTACCACTGATTTGTTAACTGGTCTTGGGAAAATTTCCCATGCACTATTTTTGACAATGGAGTCATACTCCTCCACCATTGGATCAACCCAATTGGGATCCTGCACTGCTTCCTAAAAGGAAGATGGTTTAGTCACAATACATTTTCTCATGAGAGCCATGTATCTAGTAAATCGACTAGGAGACTGTCTATGTCTGCGTTGTGAAGTAGGGGCTCCTACATTCTGTGCAACATCTAGTCTCAATCTATCAACTTATGTGGTGCACGTTATACCATTTATGATGGATGGCTTTGCATGAGTGGCTACCTCCACTCCATGAACCTCCTCATGTGGTTGATCCACATCTTGAGACTCATCTTTGGGAACCAGTAGCTCCTCCTCCGCATGCAAGTCTAGCTCCCTCTCAAACGACAACCGCATGGATTTCCCCTCATTGAATTTTATATTTCGTCACATAACAGTCATCTTACTGTTTGGAAAATACACCCAATAATTATGGGGTGTTTCTGTGTACCCCAAAAATATCCCAACTTCAACAGTTGGCTCCAGCTTCTTCCTGACATTCTTGGTCACATGCACATAAACAGATGAGCCAAAAATCTTAAAATGACAAACATCAGGTTTCTTACCAGTGAAATATTATTCAAGTGTACTCATGCCAAGCACTCTATGAGGACAATGGTTTTTCACATAAACCGCAATGTTGCATGCTTCCACCCACAAATGCATTGGTAGGCCCTAATCATGCAACATCGCTCATGTTGCACCCATGATCGTTCTATTCTTCCTCTGTGCGACCCCATTTTGTTGTGGGTTATGAGGCCCTATGAGTTCTCTTTGAATTCCTTCTTTGCTACAAAATTCTTTGAATTCGTTAGAGATGTATTCTCCACCATTATCGCTCCTCAGATCCTTCACTTTCTTCCCTGACTCTTTCTCTGCCAATGCTTTAAACTCACATAACTTTGAGAATGTTTGATCCTTCTTCTACATGAAGAATATCCAACATTTATGAGAAAAGTAATCAATAAAAGTAACATAATGCTTATGTTTTGTTGTTGAAGCAACCGAGAATGGTCCACACACATTTGTATGAATTCTCTCCAGGATCACCAAAGCACGGTTCTCCTTTTCATGAAAGGTGGACTTTACATACTTCCCCATGGTGAAACTCTTACACTGATCTAACCGAGCAAGTGTTCCCATTGGAAGTCCAATAGATATTTGTTGCATGATTTTCAAGGCTCCATGATGAAGATGGCCCAATCGCCTATGCCATAATTCGCCCTCATCCCAGATCACCACATTTTCTACCTTGCCCATCATGGAAGCGCAACCATCTACCTCCATCTTGTAGATATTCCTAACTCGAATCCCTATCTTCTTGACTTGACCCATTGTTTTATGTCACAGGAAATATTTTCCATCGTTGAAAGCAACGTCATATCCTTTGTCCTCCAACATTGCGAATGAGACCAAGTTTTTCTTCAGACTTGGAGCATGCATAACCTCTTTCAATTGAAATGGTTTACCTGACTCCCTCTGAAAGGTAATGGTACCAATTCCAGTCACACTGTATCATCCATTTTCGCCCATCTCTATATGCATTTTGAGATCTCTCTCCTCCAAGTCACTGAAAATATCCTTATCTCCCATCATGTGGAAGGAAGCGCCACTATCCAAATACCACACCGATCCCAATGCACTTGAAGCCATGCATGCGATCAAGGAGAAGTCAAGTTCAAATTGCAAGGTAAGGGCCTCACCAGCTGCAACTCCAGCATCCTTCTTCTTCTACTTCTTCTTCGGAGATTTAGAAGCGAGATGCCCATGTTCGTGATAGTGAAAACACTTCACTTTGGACAAATCCAACTTCTTGCATTTAGACTCGGATTTTGAATGGAATTTCTTCCCCTTCCCTTTCCTTGCCTTGGCAGCCAAATCAAAATTATCTTCATAATCATGCTTTGATGAAGATCCATCTCTGGTGTTCCACCTGAACTCCTCTTGCACTAGATACGACCATAGTCGTTCCCAATCTGGTAATTTTTCCCTTCCATTGACAGAGTCTTGATAACTGTGCCAATTTTTGGGAAGTCCTAGGAGATCTAAGCTCACCAAATCATCATCAGTGACTGTTATTCCCACACTCCCCAGCTCATCCCGACATTGGACAGACTTCATGAGATATTTTGGAATGGAGTCGCCCTTCTCCATCTTGATCTTCCTAAGTTTATCTTTGAGCGCCAATTTCCTATGGTCACTATTTTTTTTGAATAGATCCATCAAATTATTCCACATTGCATATGGTGTGGTTTTCCCATGGAGGTTTGAGACAATGTGGTATTGTACTCCCTCCAACAGTTTCCTTCTCGCCTTTTTCACTTTCTTTTTCCATGCATCAAGATTTGCAGCATCTGCGACATTTGGCTTAGGAACATCTTTGTCAATGAATTCCTTCAAGCCATTGTCTTCGAGTATTGCCTCCATCCTGTCTTTCCAAGCAATGTAGTTCGAGCTTCCCTCGAGTACATACTCTAACCTCAAGCCATTGAAATCCATTTCGATCTTGAATCAGCTGTAGCACCAAGAAAGTCTTTATGCAAATTCAAATTCTATCCAATCACAAATTCAGCTTCTGCAATCTTCTTCGCTCTGATACCATGTAGAAATTTTAATACAAATTATGTATTTCCTGGATTCTCCTGATCTAACAATTATATGACACTATTAAATACATAATCACTTCTACTAATATTCTTGTGGAATTTAAAACACGATCGCCAATTGCAATATCAAGAAGAAAGATCAATTGCACATAACACAGAGTTTTACCGGGAAAGCATAAAGCTAAAAACCCCACTATCATATATTATCTATATCATGGATCATAAAACAATATCATACACAACTCTAATCCAAGAGCTCTCAGTACAATATACAATCGTCTCACACTATCATACAAAAATCAGCAAATACATGTGCCAATTCTCTGCCTCCAGACAACCAACCTCCTCTACGTAATCCCTGTAGTGGAAAACTTGAAAAATGATTCGAATGCCTCTTGCCTAGGCTTCACATTGCTCATGGGCACATCCACTGTGTGTGTGATTGCATGAGTGCACTTCACTCAAATCACAACTGATAGCCAAACTATCCCTTTCACCTGTTATCTCAACTAGGTCTCCATTAGATCTGACATGCATGTAGTTAACAGTGGTAAATCTTCAGTTGCATGTGAGATCATTGATTGTGAATAAATTAATAATTAATTCACTGAACTGTCACTAGTGTAAGTTCAGTTACAACTAGTACAACTGAGCTTAACTCACTTAACTGAGTTAAACTACTTCACAACTCACATAACTACACTTATAACTCTGTTACAACTTCAAGTCACTTAGTTACAACGAATTCGACTTCCATGTCCCACCAGTCAACTTTTGAACTTGAATTTCCTTATATAGCTACTGATTTTCCATTTCAGTTAACTATTTTCAAGTAATTATGAGATAATAGATTAATATTTATCGTCCAATTTATTTAAGGGGAAAATAAATTAGACACACATTTCTTGTTGACTTTTCAACAATGCGCAGACCTATGAGCACCTTGCAGAGGACCTAGAACTAAATACATTGGAGTCATAGCTCCAGGAGACAAAGCAATAAGTAGCGACAGTACAAACACAGTTGAGGTCATTATCGACAGTTGAGAGGATGAAAAGGTCCTAGGAATAGCGCACCATTCAGCAACAGGTCCATGCCATCCAGAGTAAAGTCATGGAAGTGACCCAGAGGCTACAGCCAGTGCAGGATGAAGCCTGCACACTTTTTGAGGAGATTGAGGAAAAAGGTGCATAGCTAGAACAAGTAGTCACCACGGTGGAAGAGCGATTAGAAGGACCGGTGACTGAGAAAGTTATTAAGGAGTTCGTTGAGTAGGAAACTCTAGTAAAGGAGCAGGTCGAAGCAGCTCGAGCCAAGCTCGAGGCCTTCAAAGCAGAGTTGCCCAGATCAGAGTGACTCGGGACAATTCACAGGTGAGTGTTGGGGACATGTTGGCCCTCGACAAAGTTTTGGAGAACCTTGGTCGTGTTTGACCATTTTTGAGACTTTGACAGGCTAGTCGAAGACGAAGTGCCAGGTGAAGCGGAGATCTCGGGATCTCACCCCCTTTTGTGGGATTTTTGGGTTTAGGGTTTATGTAACTGGTATGGGATGTTAGCCAATGGGTTTACCCATGTTTAGGCCCCATTTTTAATGTATAAATAGATATCTAGGCGATGTAAGAAAGTAGTGGAGAGACCTAGTAGAATCGGCTTAGTGAAGAGCTAGAGGCTTTGTTCATACTATGTGTTAAGACTTGCAAAGATAAGTGCAAGTAATTGTAGGAAGCTTGTGTGCAGACTGTGTAAGAAGGCTTTGTGCTATAACCTAACTAGGGGAAGGAGGATCTGGTGAGGTGTGTGCAGATCTCCTGTCCTATGTGGAGTTGGTTTTGTGGCTCTGTGCATGTAAGAGGATTGAAAGAAGATAATAAACCAGACAAAGAGTTGGTGGACGTAGCCCCACGCTGGGGGTGAACCATGTATATCATGTGTTATGGTGCTTTGTGCTATGTTGTTCATGTGGTTGTGTATTTATTTGCTTAGTGCTTATTCTGGATGAATTTTTAATGCTTGGTGATATGAATGAATGCTAGATCTGATTTATTTCTATATGCTAAGTGCTTATATGTGCTAGATCTTGTCAAATACTGCATTGTTCTCTAATTAGAGTTTTACCTGCGATGTGAGTAAGGGTTAAAGACTAATGAATGTTAACTGCTAATTGTTTTGTTAAAGCATTCTGATCACAGATCTGTGTCCTAGCTAGGTTGTAGACACTTGAGTCCTGCAACCCCCCTGCCTCTACCTCGGGTGAGACTTCATCTGCTTTGTAGGTGTTTCCGAAAGGGCCGGTAGTTAGAGTTTTGTTGTGCGTTGTTGAAGCATTGAACCCTGGGTCTGCCCCTGTGCCAACAAGGTTGTTGATTTTCTTGCTAGATGTCTTGAATCTCAAAAGGTTAAGGATGAGCATAGACATCTAGCTAGTTTGCTACAACCTTTGCCCATTCCTGAGTGGAAGTGGGAAGTTGTGACCATGGATTTCATTACTAAGTTTCCTAAGACTTTTAAGAAACATGATTCTATTATGGTGGTGGTGGAAAAGCTTACTAAATCTTCCCATTTTATTCCAGGGAAGTCAACGCATAAGGAAGCCAATATTGCTACAATATACATGCGATAAATTTCTAAGTTGCATGGTGTACCTAAGACAATTGTGTTTGACAGAGATTCCAAGTTCACATCTAACTTTTGGAAAGGTTTATTCAAAGGATTTGGGAAACATATGAACTTTAGCACAACATATCACTCTAAGACAAATGGAAAAACAGAGAGGGTAAATTGGGTGATTGAAGATATGCTCAGGATGTATATGATGGATAAACCATCAAAATGGGAAGATTATCTTCACTTGGTATAGTTTATTTACAAAAATGGTTATCCAGCATATTTAAAGATGAGCCCATTTGAGGCACATTATGGTAGAAACTGCAACACATCAATGAGTTGGGACAACCCAGCAGACTGCGTAGTATTTGGCCCAGATATGCTCCGGGAAATGGTGGAACATATGGTGAAGATAAGGAAGAATCTAAAGGCTACCCAAGACAGGAAAAAATATGCACAGATAAAGGCAAAACCCACAGGGAATTTAAAATGGGTGACTATGTGTTCTTAAAAGTGAAAGCCAGATGCAGTTCCCTAAAGTTGGGGAAATTGTTCTAAGTTGGAAGCATGTCGTGGGCCGTTTGAAATCCTAGAGAGGATTGGTCATGTCATATATATGCTTGCATTTCCTACATCCTTGTTTATTCATAATGTTTTCTATGTACCATTTCTTAAGAAGTATGTACTCGATGCTAATCATATTATTGATTGGAATGTGATTTAGGTGGAGCGAGAAGGAGATTTTCGAGTGTGATCGGTTTTCATATTGGATCGGAAAATCAAACAGCTCCGGAATCAATTCATGGAGCTGGTAAAGGTCCAATGGAGCTGGTAAAGGTCCAATGGACCTGGTACGGTCCTGAGGATGCAACTTGGGAGAGCGAGGATGCTATGAAGGTAGAGTATCCACATATTTTTAAAGATTTTTGAAATTTTGTATGTACACGTGTATATGATGCACTGAGGACAATGTATAAATAAGGGGGAGGGTAATGCAATATCCCTAATCCTAACCCTTTGTAATTGTACATATAGGTTGGTGATTCGTTGGTACCAATTGTAAATGTAAATGTACATATAGGCTGGTGAGTCATTGGAACCAAGTTTTGGTTCTAGCACACCTAAGTAGTACGTGATACAGGTAAATATTAGTGGCCACCCACCTATTCCACTGGATAAAAATACAACTTCCCACCTTGGCAGTTTTTCTATAGTTTTTCAGGTCCCAAACTTCTAGGGTTGTTTTGAGACCCTAAACGACATTTTGAGGCCTGGTCGAAATGTGTTCTTCTCAGATAGACATTTCCAATGAGCTAGTGTGCGCCCCAAACAAATATTGTATACAAAAGTAACTCCCTCGGGAAGTTGATGTATCAACTACCCTCGTCAGGGCTTGCAAACCTTTTGGCGTTTCATCTTCCATGGTTAGGGTTTTGGATTGTTTATGTTAAAAAGGCCTTTGGAGCCTCATTGTAAACATCATATTCTTGCGAATGAGCATATCCATCACATCTCTTCTTAGATATAAGTTGTCCACATTCCAACGATTTCATTCACTCTATATTTTTATAGTTTCTGTACATTTATGTCATTAATAAAAATGGTGCATTATTGTATCTATGTGTTTCTCGCAATATATTTGTGTATTTTCTTATTATATTTCTGCCTTCATTTTGTTCTCATAATAATCTGAATCAGTGTGTGAGAATTGTTATAAAAGAAAGGGTGTGCACATTTCATAGTGATGCATGCACTTGGGTAAGTGCGTGTGGTTTCACATCAAAAGAAGGGTGCACACATTTCATAGGGTTGTGTGAACTTGAGTAAGTGCATGGGGATTACCTGGAAGTGTGCATCGAGATGAGTTATGTGTGTGTGTGTGTATTTGAGGCTAGAGAGTCTATGTGGTTATGAAGCTGGTGATTCGGGATGCAAATAGGTCAGTGCACCTATCCTTGTAAAGTGTAATCACATTCAAGTTATTAATATTATCACATCGTTGCCCGCAAACACATCATACGAAAAGAGAAGGGGGGATAACTCCACCAGAAAAAAGGAAAAGGGGCGGAACTAAAGTCTTAGGGAATATTTTATTAATATTTCCATAAAAGTGTAATTTTGTTGGAAGATTGGTTGTTGTCATTGATGTCAACCCTAGTCATTGGTTTTGGACCGCAATATTGATGAAGGTATTTGGACATGAAGGATAGTGCACATGAAGACACAACACCCATGGATGGATAGTATACATGATGTTGTTTCCAGTGGTAGGTGGCACGTCACGTGGATCCTCATGGTTGAGGAGAAATGAATTTTTGAAGATGACAAAGTGAATCGAAGAAGGAAGTACAAGTCAACCCTGAAGATAATTAAATAAAAGAATTACAAAATAAGAAAGTGTCGGGACGACCCTAATGTTAAAAGGAAGTGACATAAAGGGTATAAATAAATATCATTATACATTCATTTTAAATACACACAAGTATAATTTGAAAGGAAATCTGAAGTAAAGAAGGCCAGATTTCAAGGGAGGATGAAGTCTTTTGGTGATGTGTTCTAAGGTATGTTATTTACAGGTCACCGCACCATTTTTTCTATAACGTTTTTTCTAGAATGATTCATATGCTAAAATTGATATGTTATTGAGAAGACATATTTAGGTACTTGTGGTAAAAAATTCATCTCTTTATTCACTACACTTTTGGAGATACACTCTTTGGAAGATAGGGTTTTTGACTAGTCCTGAAGCTAGTCATAAACAGGTGTTCCAAGTAAAACAGTCATAACTTCTTCATAGAGAATACAAATGAAGTGAGACCATTTTCATTGGAAATAGTATGGGTTGTAGTTTCTTGTGTGTGAATTTCAGAATCTGGTGTTAAATATTGAGCGTGGGGCATTCTGTACAAGTCTACTCTCCTGAATAAACAAGAATTGAATAAGGTCTACCATTCTCTCTATAACTTTTTTTTGGGGAGGATTAAACGAGTGAAAATTGGAAGAGTTTCAGGGAATACATTGAGTTATATTATCTATAGGATCAGATTATTCTAAGAATTGAAGAATTGCATAAGTTTAATAAGTCTCAGGAAGCATTATCTGGTTATATGTGATGGTTAGTTGATGGTGATGATTTAATGCAAAGTTTTGTTATCTCTCATATATTCTTGGGTGGAAGGAAGGGGTAAAGATGGAGAGGTCAACCCTCTCTTGATATTGGAGGATTGTATTTTACTTTTGGAGGTTTATCCCTCAGTTTATATTTGGAATCTAGAGCTACCTCTGGAAGTCATTACTTCCCTTAAACAATAACTATTGATTATTTCTCATATATTGTGCATGGTGTATTGTGGTGTATTGGTGTAACTCTTATACTACTATTAATTTCTCATTGGATATAATTGAATGGTTTAAGTATAAGTTGAAAAAAAAAAAAATTGTACTTGATACTGATTCACCCCCTCTCAATATCAACAATTGGTATCAGATCGAGTTACCTTCAGTACAGTTTAACCACTGGAAGGAAGATCCTAAGAAGAAATGGAAGACAACATTCTAAATGGTATTCCACCATTTTATGGAAGTAATTTTGAATACTGGAGTAATAGAATGGAAACTTACTTGAAAACTCTTAGGGAAGATGTTTAGTTCTCATTTGCTTCAGGATACAATGCTTTGAAGAAACCAAAGACTGCAGCTCAGAAGGAAGCAAAAAGGAACAACAAATTAGCAATAGATACCATCCCGGATGGATTGACAGATTTAGTGAAATCCAAGGTGGGATCATGTGCATTAGCAAAAGATCTTTGGGACAAGCTACAAGACTTTTATGCAAGGGAAGAAGCAAAAAAAGAAGAAGTTGAAAAAAATTACAACATCTCAGATTTCAAAGAAGCAAATAGAGGTTAGTTCTTTTGCTTTAATTGTGAAGGAGTAGGACATGTTTAATTTGAATTTCCTCATCCAAGGATTGAAAGAGATGACACTGAAGAAGAAAATTCCAATGAATAAGAATAAAATCATGAAGCAAAAATGATTCAAAAAGAAGATGAGAATCTTAAAATATTGAAGCATGTTGAGATTGAAAATAACAAACTCAAAGACACGCATAGAAAACTAAGAAGTGAATTGGGTAGTTGTGAAAAGACAGTTGCAAGCTTGAAGAAACAATTAGAAGACTTTGAGAAACTAAGAGAAGAAACCATTTCCTTGAAAAATCTACTCGAAGAAGCAAGACGAATAGGAGAAGTAAGGAATGTCCAAATGATGAAGAAAGAAGAATATTGTGAGAAACTTGAACAAGAAGTTGTCTCATTGAGGAAGAGCTTAAGAAACTCTCTAGTGCCAAAATACTTAACACATCTTGGATGCATGGATGAAACTTCATACAAAGAAGATGCAAATACCAACAAGAAGGTTGAAGAAAGAGATACAAAGACAGATGATGAGAAGTGGACCAGGATACCAGAAAGAAGGAATGATTACAAAAGAGATGAATATCCAAGAAGACCTCCTACCTTCAGGAATCAAAGAAGCTTCAATCAGTATGAAGGAAACTACAGAAGAGTAGATCATGAACCTAGATGGACTACATCACAAAGAAGGTCACTTACTCCTAGCTATCAAAATTTCTTTCTTGGTCATTGTTATACTTGCAAAAATTTTGGACATAAGGCAATTAATTGCAGAAACAGTGAAAGGAACAACTATGCAAGAAACATGAATGGTGTAAATAGAATATATGTAAATAATCATGGATTTGTCAATAGAAGTTATAATTCATTTTCCCCATTGATTAAAAAAAATATTGTATTCTACAAATGTAATTATCTTTGTCACAAAGCATGAGATTGTAGATATATGAATGAAGATGTCCCTATGCCAACCACAGTATGGAGAAGGAAAGAGATTCCAAACAATGAAGACTGTTGAATAGAATTGACCGCTGAATAATGTAAAGAAGAAGATGAATGGTACATAGACAATGGATGTTCTTCACACATGACTGGGGATCAAGACAAATTCATCATCTTGAAGAGAAAGGGTGGAAATGTTTCATTTGGATATGACTCATCTGCCAAAATAATTGGAAAATGTGTAGCATATATTGGAAGCAAAAATGTAAAATAAAAGAATGTCCTATTGGTTGAAGACTTGAATCATAATCTACTCAGTGTTAGTAAAATGTGTGATCAAGGATATACCCTCACGTTTGACTCACAAAGATGAAAAATCAAAGAAGATGGTTCAAGAAGATTGGTTAAAACTGCA